>PVIW01009794.1:0-49205 GCA_004026585.1 Noctilio leporinus
TTTTTGGCTCCATATAAATTTTTGAAGTATTTTTTCTATTTCTGTGAAGTCTGTCATTGGTATTTTAATTGGGATTGCATTGAATATGTAGATTGCTTTGGGCTTCTAATTGAAGGGATTGGGAGTCTGCAAGGTTCACCTACCCTGACCCAGGGTTTACAGAAACCCATACCATGCTTTGTTATGTAATTGTGCAGTGGAGTGGGGTGGTGGTGGTGATGATATTTGAATTAATAGTCCCCAACAGCAATTTCTCTTATTTCAGTGTTTATTGAGGCATGTAACTCAAAAATGATTTTTAAAAATTTATATTCTGAACACATGCAATTTCAGCTGTTGCCTGAATCGCTAAAGCATACTCAAATAAATTGTACCAGAAAGTATTCATAAAACATAATTCTCACTCTTGTTTTGATAACAACCCATAGTCTAAATAGTGCTAGTTAATTTACTTTTTGGAGAAGAATGCTTAAGAGTCGAACAATGACCTACAGAAGAATCCTTATGGAAAGTTAGCAAAGGCTTCCTTCTGTTGAAGCTTGAAAGCCAAAAACATTAATTCTATTTTCCTCAGTACATCTGTTACCTTAGCACTTAGCTGATTTATGTAAATGTCTTTTGTTGTTTCTCATAATATCACAGAACTATAAAACCAAAATAAAAAAATGGGAAACAATACCAAGGATAATTCATGGTGATAAGATGAGAACACCCTGCCTAACTCTTCAACCTTCACCCAAATGAGATTTTTTCTTTTTTAGATTTTTTTCTTTTTAATAAAGGGTATGTACTTTCTGTTCTTTCAACAGAAAAGAAAATATGGGTGTTCCCTTGGGTAAACTTTATGTTCAGAAAGAGAATAACTGAAGGAGACCTCTGATTGAGAAAAGATCTTGTAAATGCTTCCCCCACAAGACCTGCATTTCTGAGGAGAGAGAATTAGATGTGAAATTTTGAGGTGAATTTTGAGGTGTTTCTCTGCTGGGTGTTTTTGCAGAACTACCTGTCTCATCTCAGTCTGTGATTGGCTGCTCTTCTCTTCTTTGTGAAATAGAGGTTCAAAATAACCATTTGGATTTAATGATCAGTTTGTCTATGCCTCTTCTGCATTATTTCTAGGATCTAAATCCTGTCTGATACGTCCATTTTATTTATACTCAACAATTATTTATTGAGCAGTTTCAGGCTTAGTGCAGTTGATAATTTCCAAGTCAATGCTTTTCTTCTTATCGTAATTTTTGGAAATATATAAAGTGAGTGTAAAAATAATACAAATGTTTGTAACTGAATTACTGAATCCGAGATAAAAGTATACAATGGGCATTTTGTTCAACAGCCTGCCAAAATCCTCAGATGAAGTATTTGAATAAACTTAAGTGCTAATATACATCAAAGAAATAACATTGGTACAAATAGAGACAAAACAATTAATCATGAAATAATATGCCTGATACTTTTCCAATGAGCCAGTGGTCAGCATTTCTTTAGTACTTGTGTGGGACATTTTCTAAAGCACCGGTTTTGAGGTGCATGAAAAGCTCATGAGCATTTTTGTCTGTAATGAGTGCATAGTAAGTACATAATAGGTGATTATCCACATGGAGATACTCTACTTTAGGTGTCATGGCTGAGTTAAAATATTGCTGAAGAAGTCATTTGTTGATTTGTTCATGTCTATTCTTTAGTTGTCTGAAACTCTCCTTATAAAGATAGATGATAGATCTTGGATATGAAGAGGATTAAGAATATGTTTTTCATTAAAAAATAACTTTTATTTACTTTTCTTTTACTAATTATGGTATTACATTTGTCCCAATTTCTTCCCCCTTTGCTCCCCTCCACCCAGCACCCTCTCCCAGCACCCTCCTCCCTCCAGGAATCCCACCGCCTTAGTTCATGTCCATGGGTCATGCATATGAGTTCTTTGGCTTTACCCTTTCTTGTACTATTCTTAACATCTCCCTGTTTATTCTGTACCCACTAACTATGCTTCTTTTTATTTCTTTCTAAATTTTATTGTTGTTGTATTACATCCATCCCCTGTTTGCTCCCCTCTGTCCCCCTCCCCACCCACCCATTCCTCCCAAAGTCAATCCCATCTGTTGTCCATGTCCATGGTTCCTTTATACTAGGTTCTTGTCTGAACTGCTCCCCTTCCTTGCCTCTGCCACCTCCCTCCCCCCAACCCCCTTCCCCCTGACCACTGAAGGCTTATTCACTGTATTCATATATTTGGTTCTGTTTTGCTTGTTGTTAGTTTTGTTCATTATTGTCCTGTAATGGGTGAGAGCATATGGTATTTGTCCTTCACTGACTGGCTTATTTCACTAAGCATAATACTCTCCAGTTCCATCCATGTTGCAGCAAAGGGTAGGAGTTCCTTCTTTCTTTCTGCTGTATAGTATTCCATTGTGTAAATGTACCAACGTTTTTTGATCCAATCATCCACTGATGGGCACTTAGGCTGTTTCCAGCACTTGGCTATTATAAATAGTGCTGCTATGAACATAGGTGTACATAGGTTCTTATGAATTGGTGTTTCAGGATTCTTTGGGTATAGTCCAAGGAGTGGAATTGCTGGATCAAAAGGCAGTTCCATTTTTAGTTTTTAAGGAAACCCCAAACTGTTTTCCATAGTGGCTGCACCAGCCTGCATTCCCACCAATGGTTCACTAGGGTTCCCTTTGCCCCCATCCTTGTCAATAGTTGTTTTTTGTTGATTTGTTGATGACTGCCATTCTGACAGGTGTGAGGTGGTATCTTATTGTGGTTTAAATTTGCATTTCTCTGATGACTAGTGATGTTGAGCATTCTTACATGGGCCTCTTGGCCCTTTGTATATCTTCCTCAGAGAGTTGTCTATTCAGGTCCTTTGCCCATTTTTAAATTGGTCTGTATGTCTTCCTGGTGTTGAGTTGCATTAGTTCTTTCTATATTTTGGATATCAAACCTTTGTCTGAGGTATCATTGGCAATTATGTTTTCCCATATAGTTGGTTCCCTTTGATTTTTGCTGATGTTTTATCTAGCTGAACAGAAACTTTTCAATTTGATATAGTCCCATTTGTTGATTTCTTCTTTGATTTCCTTTGCCCTTGGTGAAGTATTAGTAAACATATTTCTGCGAAGGATATCCAAAAGTTTACTGCCTTTATTTTTCTCCAGGACGTTTATGGTGGCACTACTCATGTTTAAATCCTTTATCCATCTTGAGTTCATTTTGGTGTATGGTATAAGTTGGTGGTCTAGTTTTATCTTTTTGCATGTTGCTGTCCAGTTCTCCCAACACCATTTGTTGAAGAGACTGTTTTTACCCCATTTTATGTTCCTTCCCACTTTGTCAAATATTAGTTGACCATAGAGTCCTGGTTAATTTCTGGGCTCTCTATTCTGTTCCATTGCTCTATATGTCTATTCTTATGTCAGTACCATGCTGTTTTGATGACAGTAGCCTTGTAGTATTGTTTGAAGTCCGGTATTGTGATTCCTCCTACCTTGTTCTTCTTTCTCAAGATTGTGGTGAATATTCGTGGGCATTATTGGCTCCATATAAAATTTTGAAGTATTTTTTCTATTTCTGTGAAGTCTGTCATTGGTATTTTAATTGGGATTGCATTGAATCTGTAGATTGCTTTGGGTAGTATGGACATTTTAATGATGTTAATTCTTCCCATCCATGAATATGGTATATGCTTTCCATTTATTTGTATCTTCCTTGATTTCTTTCTTCATTGTTCTATAGTTTTCTGAGTACAGGTCTTTTACCTCCTTAGTTAAGTTTACTCCTAGGTACTTTATTTTTCTTGTTGCTATGGTAAATGGGGTTTGTTTTTCACTTCTATTTCTCTTGTTTCATTGTTGGTATACAAAAATACTTTTGATTTCTGGATATTGACTTTATACCCAGCTATTTTGCTAAATATGCTTATTAGATAAAGTAAGTTTTTGGTGGAGCCTATCAGGTTTTGTATGTACACTATCATATCATCTGCAAATAATGACAGTTTGACTTCCTTCTTTCCAATTTGGATACCTTTGATTCCTTTTTCTTCTCTGATGGCTATAGCTAGAACTTCCAAGACAATGTCGAATAGAAGTGGAGAAAGTGCACAGCTTTGTCTTGTTCCTGATTTTAGGGGAAAAGCATTTAATTTTTGCCCATTGGTTATGATGTTGGCTTCAGGTTTCTCATAGATGGTCTTTATGATGTTGAAGTATGCTCCCTCTACTTCCATTTTGTTGAGGGTTTTTATCATAAATAGTTGCTGTACTTTATCAAATGCTTTTTCAGCATCTATTGATATGATCATATGGATTTTATCTTTCAATTTGTTGATGTGGTGAATTACATATATTGATTTATGAATGTGGTACTATCCTTGCATTCCTGGGATGAAGCCCACTTGATCATGGTGTGTGACCTTTGTAATATACTGCTGAATCCGATTGGCCAATATTTTGTTGAGAATCTTAGCATCTATGTTCATCAGAGATATTGGCCTGTAGCTTTCTTTCTTAGTTGTGTCTTGACCAGGTTTTGGGATTACAATAATATAGGCCTCATAGAAAGAGTTTGGGAGTCTTCCCTCTTGCATTTTTTGGTGTAGGTTAAGAAGGATAGGAGTTAGTTTTTCTTTAAATGTTTGGTAAAATTCACCTGTGTATCCATCTGGTCCAGAGCTTTTGTGCTTTGGGAGATTTTGGATTACTTCTTTAATTTCACTAGTTGCTATTGGCTTATTCAGGATTTCTGCTTCTTCTGGGTTCAGTTTTGGTAGATTATACATTCCATAAATGTGTCCATTTCATGTGTGTTGTCATGTTTCTTGTCATATAGTTGTTTGTAGTAATTTCTTAATATCTTTTGTATTACTGAAATATCAGTTGTGATTTCTCCTCTTTCAGTTCTGATTCTGTTTATTTGGGTCCTCTCTCTCTTTTTCTTGATGAGGCGGATAAAGGCTTGTCAATTTTGTTTATTTTATTCAAAGTACCAGCTCCTGGACTTGTTGATTCTTGGAATTGTAGTTTGAATCTCTGAGTTATTTAGTTCTGCTCTGATCTTGATGATTTCCTTCCTTCTACTTGCTCTGGGCTTTGTTTGTTGTTTCCCCTCTAGTTCTTGCAGCTTTATGGTTAGGTTGCTTGTGTAAACTTCTTGTGACCTTTTTAGGAAGGCCTGTATTGCTATAAATTTCCCTCTGAGCACTGCCTTTGCTGTATCCCATAGGTTTTGGGCTGTTGTGTGTTCATTGTTATTTGTTTCCAGGAACTTTTTTATTTCATCTTTGATCTCATTGTTAACCCATTCATTGATTAAAAGCATGTTATTCAGTTTCATTTGGTTAGAGTATTTTAGTTTTTTTCCCTTGAGATTGGTTTCTAGTTTCAAGCCATTGTGATCTGAGAAGATACTTTGTATGATTTCAATTTTCCTGTATTTGTGGAGGCTTGTCTTGTGACATACCATGTGGTCTATCTTAGAGAATGAATCATGTGCATTTGAAAAGAATGTGTCTTTTGCTTCTTTGGGGTAAAAGACTCTGTATACATCAGTTAGGTCCATTTCCTCTAGAGTGTTGTTCAATGCCACGACATCTTTGGGTATTTTTTGTTTGGAAGATCTGTCCACTGTTGATAGTGGGGTATTAAAATCCCCTACTATTAGTGTGTTGCTGTGTATATCTTTCTAAAAGTCCTCCAAGATTTTCTTTATATATTTTGGAGCTCCTATGCTGGGTGCATATATGTTTACCAGAGTTATTATTTCTTGATGGATTGTTCCCTTAAGTATTATGAAATGTCCTTCTTTATCCCTCTTTATGGTCTTCATTGTAAAATCTATTTTGTCTGAAATAAGTATTGCTACTCCAGCTTTTTTTTCATGTCCATTTGCTTGATATATATTTTTCCATCCCTTCACTCTCAATCTGTGTTGATCTTTTGTTCTGAGGTGGGTCTCTTGAAGACCGCATATATGTTGGTCATGTTGTCTTATCCATTCAGCTACCCTATGTCTTTTGATTGGTGCATTTAATCCATTTACATTTAAGGTTATTATTGATCGATACTTATTCATTGCCATTTTTCTCCCTTTGCATCTGTATTCCTCTTTGGATTTCTCTGTTTCTTCATTTTAGGTATGTATTTATTTTAAAAGCAGACCCTTTAGCATTTCTTACAATGCTGGTTTGGTAGAGATGTATTCTTTCAGTCTTTTTTTGTCTGGGAAGCTCCTTATTTCTCCTTCTATCTTGAATGAGAGCCTTGCTGGGTAGAGCATTCTTGGTTGCAGGGCTTTGTTTACCATGACTTGAAATGCTTTTTGCCATTCCCTTCTGGCTTGAATTGTTTCTGTTGATAGCCTTATTGGAGCCCCCTTATATGTTGTCATTTCTCTCTTGATGCTTTTAGGATTCTCTCTTTGTCTTTGAAATTAGCCATTTTAATAATAATGTGCCTTGGTTTTGGTCTGTTTGGGTTGATCTTCATTGGATCCCTCTGTGCTTCTGAACTTGATTAATGTTTTCACTCATCATGTTAGGGAAATTTTCTATCATGACTTTTTTGAACAGGTTTTCCATTCCTTGTTTCTCTTCTCCTTCTGGTATCCCTATGATACGGATGTTGTTACGTTTCATGTTGTCCTGCAGCTCTCTTAAACCCTCTTCAGTCTTGTTCAGCCTTTTTTGATTCTCTTGTATTGTCTTGGAGTATTTGTCTGCATTATCCTCTAACTTGCTGATCTGGTGCTCTGCTTCCTCTAGCCTACTGTTGATTCCTTGTACTGTATTCTTCAATTAAGAAATTGTATTCTGCATTTCCTCCTGGCACTTATTGATAGTTTCTATGTCCTTTTTAATGTTGTTGTAGTTCTCAGTAAGTTCCTTATAACTTCCCTGGAGTTGTTTATAGATATCTTTGAGCTGGCTAAGCTCATTGAGCTTCTCTATCATCATTCTTTTGAATTCCTTATCTGATATTTCATGTGCCTCTGTTTCATTTGGTGGCCTTTCTGTGGATTCTTCCTTTCCTTTTGGTGATGGACTGATTCTTTTTTTCCCCATTTTGGGTGTCTGTTGTTGCTTGCTTTTTGTTTTTTGTTTTTGCTTTTTTTTTTCATTGGATTAACCTGCTTTGCTTCTTTGCCTTAGTTGAGCATCCTTCTGTGTTAGGAGATTTGTGGAGTTCAGTGTTGCAGTCTCCCAGATTTTCTCCACTTGTTGTTCTTGGTGTGTCCTTTATTTGGGCTGTCTGGTTGTATTCTGGATTGGTTGTGTGTGTTACTCCTTTTCTTCTAGTCAAGACGCACCTTCTATCCTTTCTCACAGAAATGAGGAGAGGGAGAATCAGAAAGGCTCAAGTATGAGTGAACAGTGTAAGCCTATGTATATAGTTGCCGCATCTGCCTCCCTGTTTACCCTAAGTGGTCTCTGATTGGTCCAGGTGGAGCCAGGACCTGTGCACTTTTAGAATGAAAAAAAGAGAAAATATAAAATGAAAAAAAGAAAAAAAGATAATAATAATAAGAAAAAAGGGTTTTGGTGGCTGTTCACCCTTAATGATCCCAGATTGTTCCAGGTGGAGCCAGGACCTGTGGGCTTATAGCAGAGGAAAAAATCTTTTTTTTAAATTTTAAAAAAAGAAAAAGAAAAAAAAGGAAAAATAACAAGAAAGAAAAAATGATAAAGAAAGGGTGTAGGTGGCTGTTCACCCTTTATGATCTCTGATTGTTCTAGGTGGAGCCAGGACCTGTGGGCTTTTAGCAGGAAATAAAGAAAAGAAAAAAATATAAGGAAGGATGAAAAAAGAAAAAGGAAGAAAGAAAAGAAAGGGGAAGGGAGGGGAGGAATACTTAAATTGAGGACTGGGAATGCGTTGTAGCCAGAGAGTGAGTAGGCTTCAAATCAAGAGTAGTGGGGAGGGTCTTGGGTATTTTGGTGGATTGAGATAGGGGAGGATTAAAAGTGTGAGAAGTAACTTTTAAAAAGGGTATGTTAGGGATTAATAGTTCATGTAGCTCTCGGTTTAACTCAGGTGCTTGAGGTTAGCAGAGATCCATTTCCTGGGTCTGCCTCTTTTTCTTGGTCAGGTCTCTGCAGTCTACAGTCTAGCTGGTCTTGGAGCTGCTGTTTCCCTGGTGGCCCAGCAGCACTGTTTTCGGCCATCTCGCTGCCCTGGCCAGTGCACTTCCCTGCTCCCCTGCTCCTGCTCTCCGAACGTCTCTTCTTCTCTGCTTCTGACCCAGTGAGGAGCTTCCTCTCCTTATTGCTGGAGCTAGGTTCTCACACAGTCCCTCCCCTGCAGGAGTTCAATTCCTCGTTCCCTCCAGCATTTGCCCTCACTGTCCACACTTCGATGTTCAGATATCTAGTCACCATGGAGCCTGGAGGTGGCTTCAGTTAGAGAAGCTCCTCTGGGTAGAGCCGCCACTGCCCACAGCCGACCTCAGCCTGCTGGCAGGTTTAGAACTGTCTCACCTGCTCTCCTGTAGGTCTCTGCTGCCTCTGGGCTGGGCTCCCCTGAGTCCAGATGCTGACCACTCCAATTCTTAGGGACCTGAAGATGTCTTGCACTCCCTATCCTATCCTCCAGCTGCTCTGGTACTTGAGAACACTATCAGCACTGCTCTCTACTCTGTCGCCATCTTTCTAACTCGGATTAAGAATTTATGGGCCAAGGGAGCACCTCATTATATGAGGGACATTTTCGTAGTCTTTTTCTGCCTCCTGTAGACTAATTTCAGAAGATCTTTGATTTAAAGATATCCTATTCAGGAAGGTTAATTCTCTGCTAATGCTGATTGGAGACTGCTGGGAAGTTCCCAACTTGCCGAAAATCTTGCTGGAGAAGATGAGATGAAGAATTTGGAAGTCGGTTCTCACTCTCCTCATACCCCCTTACTTATATGTCTTAGAAATAAGCCCAGAGTGACAGGAAGCATCTGGCTTCTTCACCTTTCCTTATGAAAGTGATAGGCTAAAGAGAAATTCTTATTATATGAGTCATGATGGCCATTACTCTTTAGTTGAAAATGTGATGACTTGATAAGGAGACAACCAATTGTTCAGTTTGGACTTCCTGTTTCATATTTATGATCATGTGAGCAAATCACCAACTAATGTTTTTTACTAAGAAGGAATGTGTAATATTAAGTGCTTATGGGATGAAATGTGTGGGAAGCAACTTAAATGATGGAGTTGAAATCTATGGTCCAGAAATCGCAACACTTACCTCTTCTTCCTTCTGCTCTCCTGACTAGGGCCTCTTAACAGTGATAAGAAAGGGATGGGGTGATTTTGTCAGCAGAAAGTAGCTATATTAGAAGTAATCTAACTGATGAGAAATACTAGGTCAACAACTGCTTTACAGCAAAGAAACACTTCATGCAATTGAAGATCTTCATTGAAGTTTCAGTATTTAAAAGATTATTTCTGTATTCTATTACTCTATTACCTATAGAATAGTTACACATGGTTATGTAAAAAGAGAAAAAGTGTTGTGGCAGAAAACCCCTAAGATTGGGAATAATAAAAATCTGGGTTTTAATCTCACTTTTGTCACTTACTGATAGTATATTCTTGAGCAAGTCACATCACCCCTATTAGCCCCAGTTTTCTTCTCTGTGAAATGAAGATATTAGCAACATTTATTTTATAAGAATTTTAAAAAAGATTTTATCTATTTTTAGAAAGAGGGGAAGAGAGAGAGGCAGAGAGGGAGAGAGACATCATATGGTTGCTTTCACCTGCCTCCAGCCACAGACCTGACTGGAGACCTGGTTTGCAACCTTGTTATGTGCCCTGGCTGGGGAATTGAACCTGCAACCTTTGGGTTTGCAGGCTGGCACCTTATCCACTGTGCTACCAGCCAGGGCTTATAAGATTTTTGTAAACATTAAACATGTGTGTGGTAGTTTCTAAAATAAAATGTTCTCTAAGATCCTAGCTACTCTTAATAATAATAATAATAGTAATAAAATAATAAAACCTGACCAAGAAAGCATTTGAAATGGACCTAACCTTATTGAACAATGGAAAGGTCTGTTTTTTTAGGCTGTTGTTCTGTTTAGACCAAACATAAACACAAACATTCACTTTTTTTTTTGTCAGCCTCTACTTGTCAGCCTTGTGCAAAAATCAATTTAATATTGATGTCATACTAGTTGTGTGCATTGAGTACAAGAGCAGGGTTTTAAGGCAGTCATAAACCACAAGTATTCATTTTGATCAAGAGCAGACAAGAAATGTGCATATTCATATGCAAATTTAAAAAAAAGAAAGAAAGAAGGAACTCTTACCTTTTGTGACAGCATGGAGGGAACTGGAGAGTATTATTCTTAGCGAAATAAGCCAGGAGGCAAAAGACAAATACCATATGATCTCACTTAATACAATAAACTACTGAACAAAATAAACAAATGAGCAAAATAGAACCAGAGGCATGGAAATAAGCAACAGACTGACAATGACCAGAGGTAAGGGGTGAGGGGGAGAAAGAGGGAGAGAAGGGGAAGAGTTAAGTCAAGGAACTAGTATAAATGACTCATGGACATGCACAAAGTATGGGGATTGACTGTGGAGGAGGGGATAGGGTGGATGGGGCAGTGGAGAGCAATGGGAGAAAAAATGAGACAACTATAATACAACAACAATAAATTATTTTAAAATATGCATATGAAAACTAGTACAAATCAGATATAGGAATTTAAAATATCCTCAATTTGGAAGGTGATATGTTTAATATAATGTCATAATAAACTATTGGGTGAAACCAAGTCCCAGAACTGCTCACAAATATTATTATATATAGTTACAAAACGTGAATACCTCTACCTGACTTGGGTGCATTCTCAGGTGGTTGACATTAGCCTGAAGTTTTAGGTAAATTGGAGGGCATGGTATTTCAACAATATCAGTTTTCAAGCAGAACACTTAGTTTACTTAAACAAGAAATATTTTCAATGTCATTGTATATCCCCAACTATATTTCATGTTTATAAGGACCACATCAGCTTCCTCAGCTACTGGTTGGGAACCATCTTTCAGTAAATCAGATAAATAAAGAAAACCCTATTTTTTCATGTATACAAGGCTTTGGCATACATACAAATGACCAGGTAGATTTAAAGGTCAGCATAATAATTTATTTTTAAATCTCTGGATTCCATTTAAATAACCATGGTGAAAAACATGAACACCTAAAGAGAAAGATTAATTCTTCAAAATGTCAATGTGTCTTTCAATTCTATCATTTACCATTAACTTCCCATCTTTTTACTTTCATAGAGCAGTCTGTTAATAAAAATATACCATGGTCTTAGGAGAGGTTAAAGTAAAATATTCTGCACTTGACATAGATGCCTGACTCACTTACTTTCTTCTTTTAACACATGGAGCTAATTGTACGCCTTCCTGAGAAAAAGTTTGTTTTCTTTAGCCAGGCTTCTGTGTTTGACTTTAGCATTTCTGTCACCAGCAGCTCCACCACCACTATTAAGCAGAAACCCTAACCACCACACTCAACAAAGAGGTGGCAAGCCTCCAAGAAATATATTTCCCACTAATACACAGATGAGAACATTAAAAATAGGGCAGGTCTGGTTTCTGTTTGGTTCACCTCTGAATGTGTTACATATAACTTCTCAGTTGAATAAACCAGTGACAATTCAGCAAAATCACTCAAGAACTCTGGAGTTACTGTTCTGACATCTACCACTTTAGCCTTTGTCTCATGATAGCTTAAGGTTTGCTGACAGAGCACATCAAAGGAGGGGGAACAGGTTGAGGATAGTTTGCACTGTCTTTAATCATTTGGTGAAAGCTCAGGAGGATTTATTAAAATTCAGCTAAGTAAAAATCTTCCACTTCAGCACCTCATTCAGACAATATGGAAACCAGATGAGTTTCCACATGCTGCCTGATTGCTACTGTCTGATGTAGACAATCAGAATTCTATACATCTGTGCTGTGATAGCAGGAATGTTGCAGCTCTTTGTTTGGCTCAGTAGGCCACACTAGAGCATTTATTTTCTAATTGATGTAGGAGTGAAAGCCATCATTCAAAAGGCACCTTGTCTTAGCCATATGTAAATTAATGTGTTAATGAAACATTACATTAGGGTAGCACTTCACAGTTTACAAAGTGTTTTCATTTCCTCATTTAATCCTTAAAATAACCTTGTGAAATAGGCAGGGCTGTTGAGAGAGGCTAAACAGTTGAGAGGAAAATCCAATATGTTAATATTACCATTTTTAAATGTTTGGTGTTAACTTATACATGGGGTAACATTGAATTATAGCAAAGTATAAAATATGTATGATCCCCCTAGAATGTTTCTTTTTAAGGGGATGGTCCATCTTCATACATAATTTATGGAACACTGGATTCTCAGGCATTTGCACTAATACACCCACACTGTATGGAAGAATGACTGTCTTCCAGGAATGGGGGTTTGCAGCAGGTGTTTGGGAGAAAAGTTTGAGTTGCAGGTTACAACATAATGTTTTCAAGTTACATTTTAAAATCTTAAAACATATTTATATTGAAAAATATCTACATGTTTATTTCACATAATTTTTGAGCAAAACTGACATGTTAGAAAGATATATACAACTGTGTATCCTAGTTTGAGATACTTAGATTATTTAGGATATCATATTTGCTCAAACAGGAATAACTTTCATATTCTACAGTGGGTAGTGCTAACAATATTAGAATAGTGTTGGGATAGATTTTTTTTTAGATTGTTTGGGTTTTCATTTGGCCTTGGTTGTTAAGATGGCCATGTTGATAATATGCCTATTGAAATAATGGTTAGCTGGCACCTTCATGGAGAAAAAACACATATTCTGCAGACTCTGATAATTTGGATGCAGTTTCTCAAGTCAGAGGCCTGACCTGGGCTTCTCAAAAGATACTCACAAGCAAATATGGTAACAATACACTTCTTTACATATTTCTTAGCTTATAGAATTAAATCCAAATTTTCTTGCAAGGAACACAAGGCCCTTCATCATCTGGCCTCACTCCAATTGTCTATTTTCATCTTCTGCTGCTTGTACTTTTCTCTCCTCCAGTATTTGAATTCCTGTAGTCTATGACTACATAATTTCACCTGTTTCTGCACTTTTCCCTTTATGTTACAGAATATATAATTCATTTTGAAAGCTATAATCTTGAATATAACAATTCTTAAAAAGTGATGCAACCACTTTTGGAGTTTACTAGAAGCAATATTTTGATGAAATGTCATTAAGAGTGTCATATAAGGGTAGAGGATGGTAAATGACCTTACAAAACACTAAGTTACAACAAATCATAATATGCTCACTAATTAATCAATTAAGTAGCATCATTGATATATAGCATTTATAGGTTAAGATACAGTAGAAGCAATAAAGTTGTAGCAAATATGGGGTCATATAAATAATATGGCTTATTTTACCCAAATTATTACTTTACTTTGTTATTCTTGCTAAGAATGTACTTTCATCATCAACTACTTATTCTCAGTTCTTCTTGGGTATATTTTGAATTTAATGACTTGTTATAGGTTTTAATGTATGGCTATGTTATCGCAACCAAGAAAGCAGGATAAATAAGCAGTCAGAGATGTGGATGAAGGCAGTGCCTGACATCCTTTCATTTATCCATTTACTTGCCTTGCCACCATTCATTTTTCTATTAATTCACTATCCAACCATCCATTCCACCATCCATCCACCCATCTTTCCATCCTTTCATTTATATAGACTATATCCATTCATTCACTTCTTTTATCCATTCATTCATTCATCCATTTTTGTCAGATTGAAAACATTTGGAGGGAAGGATAAGATATACCAAAATCATGATTATATATACCCATCTATCCAATAAAAAGCAAAAAAAATATGTGCCCTCATAAAGCATAAACATCAGACATAGACTATGACTCTGATGTAATTATAAAGTAACGAATAAGTAAGCATCTTATTT
The DNA here is from genome assembly GCA_004026585.1 of Noctilio leporinus. Classification (NCBI taxonomy): domain Eukaryota; kingdom Metazoa; phylum Chordata; class Mammalia; order Chiroptera; family Noctilionidae; genus Noctilio; species Noctilio leporinus. The sequence continues at coordinate 13,980 of PVIW01009794.1, forward strand.
CACTGGGTAGCACATATTTTAAAAAGTAGATTAATTGTAGTGCTATTTCCATTTTCCAAGGCTTCTGTGAGGACTTAAGAGATAAAATATGCCAGTGGAACAACTGCAATTAATGCTCTCGGTAACTCACAGTCACGCCCTAAAGTGATGTGATTCAAACCAAAGCTAGTGATTCAAGTCCACAGTATTAAAAATCCCATAATGACCCTCCAGAGAGGAAGAAATAAAAGCAAAGTTGTGCCCAAAATGAGTTAGCCTAAATTAAGAAGAAAAAGAAAATTATTTTTGGCTGTGTTAGTCTTCCTCTGTCTGTCCTAAGAATGGAGATGGTTGCCACTGTGGAAAACAGTATGAAATGTTCTCAAAAAACTAAAAATGAAACTATCTTTTGATCCAGTGATTCCACTGTTGGGATTATACCCAAAGAATCCTGAAACACCAATTCAAAAGAACCTATGCACCCCTATGTTCATAGCAGCACTATCTACAGTAGCCAAATGCTGGAAACAACCTAAGTGCCAATCAGTAAATGAGTGGATCAAAAAACTGGTACATTTACACAATGGAATTCTATGCAGCAGAAAAAAGAAAGGAACTCCTACCTTTTGTGACAACATGGATGGAACTAGAGAGAATTATGCTAGGTGAAACAAGTCAGGTGACGAAAGACAAACACCATATGATCTCACCTATAAGAGGAGCCTAATAAACAAAACAAACAAATGAGCAAAATAGACCCAGAGGCATGGAAATAAGGAGCGGACTGGACTGATAGTGACTTGAGGGGAGAAGGGGAAAAAGAAGGTGAAGGGTCTAGTCAAGGATCTAGTATAAATGACCCATGGACATGGATAGCAGGGCAGGGATTGATTTTGGGAGGAGGGTGGGCAGGGCAGTGGAGAGCAACAGGAAAAAATTATGACAACTATAATAGAACAACAATAAAAAATTAAATAGAAAAGAATAGGGATGGTTGGCCATTATGGGTCGACAGAAAGAAATTGAAGAAAGCTGCTAAATTTGTAAGTGGCTTTAAAAAATAAATTTTACATGGTGATTGAAAGAGACTTGATTTGGGGTGGTAAACACACAAAACACTCTATAGATGATGCATTATAGAATTGTACACCTGAAACACATATAATTTTTTAAACTAATGTCACCCCAATGAATTCAATTAAAAAAATGTTTTACAGCACAGGGAATTGGAGTAGTTTGCTGTGCATGATCACTGTTAAAACTTGAATAATTACAAAATGGGAAAAGGTGAGGAAATGAAATCGCTTTTTAGGCTCAGATTCAGGAAAGAAAGTTACCCAGACTCTGGATGTAATGTCTGATAGGAAACACCATATTCCCTTGCTACTTGTGGAAATACCACTTGATAATGAGTTTTGACCCAATTTCTTTCCTTATGGCAGCATAATAATTTCAGTCACTGGGGACACATTCTGAAATCTTTTGAAAAAAGTTATTCTCCTTGACTAAACAAAAATGGTCTCCTTAGTCTGACTTTATCTTACACAGCATCCCATTTTCACAGTACATTTTACAAATTATTGCAATAGTCTTGCCTACAAAATAATAACCCTTAGATCAATTGTCATTTAGGGTTTTTCTGGGGCTTATTCTTGGATATGTTACATAGTAATAAAAATTCTATTTGTATATTATGTTCACCTAGATATAGCCCCCCAAATGAGGTTATTGTCAAGTTAAAATGTAGTCAATAATGTTCTTAAGGCTGTTATTTCCTGACTGAAATTTGGTGAAGTTTTCATTCACTCATTCATTAAATTTTCTGTTTGTCTTCTACTTGCAGAGGGGGAAATGAGACAGAAACACTGAGCATTCACATAGTAAGAACACTTAAAAATCAATACTTATTTGAGTTATTTTTATGAACCGTTTTTCAGAATGCACAATAAATCTCATTTGTATAAAAGCTGTAAGGTCAGATATTAATAACAGCCTCTAGTTTTAATTTGTGTTTATTGGAAAGAAAGATTTGAAAGGATAAAAGGAGTACAAATAGGAAATGTTATTAGACCAGTGGAAAGCAGTGGAAGTGATTGGATTTGAAGTAAGAACTTAATCCTGATGCTCTTACTACCTGTGCAAGTGATTAACCAAGTCTCAGCCTCTCTGAGCCTTCTTTTTCTTATCTATACAATGAAAGTGACAATTAAATGGGCCACAAAGGTCATAGAAATGTTTCCCAGTTTGCATATAGATGAAGATGGTGAATCATTAGCTTCCATGTTGGTTAGCTACCAAGCTGGCAAAGAGGTAGAGTGTAAAGGAGTTATGTGATATATTCAGGACACAAAACAGTGGAGCTGGATCTCTCATGTTGTACCCTTGTTCCCCAGGAAAACTAGAGGTCCCAGTTAACTAGGTTGGGTGAGGAATTCCCTGTCATTTAGGCTGGCAGCGTAAGGGGGTAACTTTTGTAAGCCTGTTCTTATTTTTTGGTTCTCTAGCTCCCTTGTAGACTGTGTCACAAGCATATGTTTGTGATATATACAGTCTTTCCTATAAGTCACCCAGGCAACTACTGAGCTAACTGCCTGCTGAACAACCTGGTACCAAGGAATATATATCCAAGAGTCACACAAGGTAACTGCACTATTCACTCAGCTTTTATTGAGGTAGATTCACTCAAAGTAGAACATCAACATACATTAATATCTTACACTCTCACAGTCTAAGAGAATTATCACACACACACACACACACACACACACACACACATATACACACAGAACAATCAATGGAGGATAATGAACCTGAGTTCCATAGTCTCAGTCTGATGGTCTGGGAGATAGCACAGTAGGCAGAGGAGTTGTCAGTGCTTTGCCAGGAAGGGTCTCTGGAGCCAGGTGGGCTGCAGGGCAGATGAAGTCCTCAGTCCAGCAGGGCTGATGCCAAGGGAGATCAGTATGGCATAAATAGCTGTCTGGTGTGTGGAGCTTGGCTGTCTCAGCAATGGTCTGGAGCCTGCCTCAGTTCTAACTTGAAAGTGGTATATGCTACCCTTTTGACAAATGCCTTGGCATCCTGCTGGCAAGTGTGGAATTTGCCCAGGAGTCTGTGAGTGGTACATGGCTGTTCTGTTTGACACCCCTGCTGGCAAGTGTGGAATTTCCCCAGGAGCCTGTCTATGGGTGGTCTGATCACATGTGCAGATATCTCAGGTGTGTCTCTTTACCAATGTGTCTGCTCTGATCATGTGCGTAGATATCTTAAGTGTGTCTCCTTTTCAGATGTGTCTAGAGTGCCTTAGATAGTTTTCCTCTTGAACCAAAGTGTCATGGCTGACTGATAGCCATTTTGGTTAACTTGAGTGACTCCACCTTGTTTCATATACTTTATGCTGTCTTGATCAGACCATTTTATTTGCCATTTTATTGGTCCTGCTCTCCACAGACTGCTTCTCTAGCCCTCTTTTGGACTGCTTTTCAACTGCTTTGAATTTACCTTTTGCTACCTGCCTAGTGGATGCCATTACCTAGAGTTCCTCCTGCATCTTTTTGCATACCCCTCCCTACCTTCTGAATGATCTCTTTTGAACTATCTAATACCATTTGATGAAGTGTTTCCATGGCTTCCACTGCCACCTACATCAGAAAATACTCACTTTTATCTCTAGCCTCTGTTTATAGTCTTGATGTCCTACTGACCACCTCTATTTACTTGTATATCTCAGAAAATTTAAATTCATTTAGTACAAACTCAATCATCTAACTTAATCCTCTTTAAATATAGCCTCTTTTAGTGAATGGAACCATTATTTTATTTTCTGAAGCTGGAAGTTTGGAAATCAGCATACATTTCTCACTGCTCCATCCTGGTTCCGGCTATCTCTGTTCCCACACTAGCCCTCACCTGAATTTCTTCTCTGTTGCTACTGTAGTCATTTTTGTAATAGTCAAATTAAATGATATGAGTTCTTTGTTTGAAATGCTACTATGGCTCTGCACTACCCTAAGAATAAAGTCTAGATTTTTTTTATAGGCCCTTCCATAGTTGGACTGCTGCCTTCTATCTTATCCTTGTTCTTGACTCCTCTGTGTACACAAATGCTCTATTCATGACCAATGAACCCAGTTCCCTGGACTTAACATTTTTCTCTCACTTTTAAAGCATCACCCCCACCCCCTAACCTTTTATCCTTCTGCTCTGTCTTAAAGGCTTTTCTCTCTTTAATCCTCATGACAAACTTACTGTTTTCAGACTTTACCTCAGGGGCTCTTTCTTGTTTACTAGACTACTTTGCTAGAATTTCTGATTTCCTGCAGTACTCTTGAAATACTTTCTTTTAAAGTGTTTATACCACTATACTATAGGTGTTGGCTAATTTTTTCTCCCTCTCCTTAGACTTTCAGTGAGAACCTTGGCAACATGGACTCTTATTTTTTTTCATCCTTGGCCCCAAGCAAATTGCCTAGCCCATAGTAGAAGCTAAATAATGCTGTTGGAAAAAGTAAACTTATTTAATAAAATATCATCCTGAGACATTGCTTGTATTGTTGTTTTGCAACTGTATCATTATTAACATTTTGTTTATGATGAGGTGTGCCCAACTACATCAAAAATCTATGTGAGAAATAGCTATGGGTTGTGATTCTTCATGTGCTTTCATTATAAGCAAATCCATCCCCTTTAGGTCCTCATTTTTTAAAAAATATTTTATTCATTATTTTTATAGAGAAGGGCAGGGAGGGAGGAAGAAAGGGAGGGAAACATCAATGTATGGTTACCTTTCATCTGCCTCCAGCTATGGACCTGGCTGAAGACCTGACTTGCAACCTGGTTATGTGCCTTGACTAGGAATCAAACCTTTGGGTTTGCAGGCCAATGGGTAGCCACTATGCCACCAGCCAGCTCATTTTTTTTTTTTTTTTCTTTTTTTCTTTTAAATGAATCAATGTTAGGAGACTGAGAAGGATTCAAATGGACAATATAACAACCTGGTCTGAAGATTCAACGAGTTATTGGCAGTCTCCTCTTCCATTGATACTTCAAATGAGGCAACCTGAAAAGGAATTTTATCTCTATTTATTTTCCTGCTCATCTACTACTGAAGCAGCAGACGTAGATGCAATAGTCAATGGAGTAACTGATGAGTTAAGATGGTAGGCAATAAATTTAGGAGAAGGAGGAATAAAAGTACAGTCTAGTATAGGGTTTGGCTAACCCAGTATTGATTAGAAAGAAAACATTTGAAGCATCATTTCCAAAGAAGTGGTTGAGAATAAATAAAGGGAGACAGGTCTTCCTGAAGCATGTCAATCAGGCTTTACCGGGCTCAGTTTGAGTGAGTTATTGAGAAGACTCTGATGGTGAGTGAAAAGGCTGTCTGTTGGGCTGGGTCTGTAGAAAGTTGTGGGAGCCATTACCCAGAGCATAGTCAACACAGATAATTGACATGGTAGGAACTGTTTAAAAAAAAAAAATTAGGTGGATCTAAAATAGAATTTTAAGCTTTCACAACACCTTAATGGCAGAAAACCATGAGTAAACAGAATCACAAAGTTAAAACACAATTCAAAAGTGATACATGTGATAATACCTGTTTTGAATGAACACTGCACAAAGGTCACTGGTTTGATTCCCCAGCCAGGGCACATAAACAGGTTGTAAGCCAAATCTCCAGCCAGGCCCTTAGCTGGAGGCAGGTGAAAGGCAACCATACATTGATGTCTCTCCCTCTCTGCCTCTGTCTCTTTCCCTCTCTCTGGAAATAATAAATACAATCTTTAAAAATAAATAAATAAACACTGCAGAGAAGAAAATGTATGATAAACCATATCACTTAAATTTTCTCTTCAGTGATTTTATATCCATATGCTTCTATGTAGAAAAATGTGATTTAAAATAAAAGCTCTGCCACTATGACCACTGAACCCCTGGTAAGTGTTCACAGTGGGACTAGATGGGGAGGAGCTATGCTAGGTTGGCTGAATTTTCTGATGACATTTCCTGGGGCTGAAAAGGCTCTGCTCCCTGTCTAGAACTGTCTATTACCTAAAATTGTCCTCCAGGAATTGTTCCTTTGGGTTATGATATATTTTTAGGAACTTCAAGTTTAATTATAAAACATTAGCAGGGAGGAGCAGCACATTAATCCAGTCACAGGCATAAAGACCTTAATGCAAATTTCCCTAAAATGCATTTTACAGAATTAAAAAATAATTATTCATTATTTTTAGAGAGAGGGAGAGGAAGAGAAGTAGAGAGGGAGAGAGAAATTAATGTATGGTTACCTTTCACCTACCTCCAGGTACAGACCAGGCTGAGACCTGGCTTGCAACCTGGTTATGTTGCCCTTGCTGGGAATCAAACCAATGACCTTAGGGTTTGCAGGCCAGCGCCTTATCCACTGTGCTACCAGCCAGGGCCAGAATATTATTTTGAGAAATATATGTAAATTAAGCAGTGTATGGTAAGGTAGTTAGCAAACACTAGGTTAAACAGAAACAAATTTTTCTCCATCTCCTGGTTCTTTTTTTAGCTATGAATTTCTCAAAAGCTTTAGTAAGTATACAATGAATTTCCAAGAAGGGAATGTAATCAGTGGTTTCTAAAACTTATTTGAACTTCAAAAGCTCTTTATTTTTGTGTTCAGAGAAACAAAGTTTGGAGAATTTTGTCTTTGTAACAATTAGGTTGTCATAGTTGGGAGAAGTGAGAAACTGAGCTCCTAATTTGAGTGAGATGGGGGCTGTGCTCATGGGAGTTGCAGAGGGTAGACCTGAGCCTGTCTATAACAAGATGGTATGGGGTACTTGGGAAGGAGCACATGGGACAGTTCAGAGGGCAAACAAGACAAGCTCTTCCTAGTTCCCAGTTTTTAAAAAAGCCAGAGAAAGGGGAAGGCAGGAGGAAACAGGAGTCAAGTGTTAGGATTATCAGTTTCACATCTGATTTAGAGCTCAACTCAGTAACTTCATAAGAAATATGTTATGAGAAGACCTGGTTTAGGGATGAGTTTGGATCTTCTCCAAATCACCTAAAAAGTTGATTGGCCTCACGTTTCTTGGGTTTTTCAAAGCCAGCTCTCCTGTGATGGCTTTGAGTTCCTAATGTTGCTTTTGGGATTATAGGCTGGGAAGATGACAAGCAACCAACATGAAATAATACAGAGATAATAAGTTTTGGCCTTAGGACAGGTTTTGAATTCCAGATACATGTTAGTCTGAGCCCTGCCACTTACCTAGGAGATGACTCTGCTAAATTAATTTAATTCTCTTGCTTCAGTTCTTTTCTTAGGTGAAATGTGAATATATAAATTAGGATCTCAAGGTTTCATCTATCAAATAAAAGCATTATACTAGATGACCTATAAAATTATTTCTAGTTCAAATGTTCTGAGTTAGACTTTATATATCTGTATCATCTATAGTTTTACCTATAGCTACCAAAATGTATGTCTGTAGTATATATTCATGTGGGTATATGTATATACATATATAGTTTATCAAATAATATTTTAGTAATGAAGAAATGTCTAAAATAATTTATTTGCTGTAATGAATATAGTATTTTCCTCTGCTTACATCTCAGGTATATTTTGAATAAGAAAAATACATACTCTCAGAAGGAAAGAAGGTATATCTATAAAAATGATTTAATTAAGCAGGGAACTTTTAGGATTTAAATATTTAAATTACAAGTTTATTCTTTGACTAGTAAATAGCTTGATAATACAACACTGAGTTCTGATTCCTCAAATTTCTGATCAAAAACATTTAATTTTTAAGGTTAGTTATTTACTATATATATTTGTGTATCTCAGCATATTTATTTTTATTCATATGGCAGTACCTTTTCATGGCTCCAATTATTTACAAATGCTGTCTTACTCATTTACAAATAAGCCTATGAAATAATGAAGTGAGTATTTGGCTATTTCTATTTTGCTAAATATGGAAGCAGAGGTATATAGCAGCAATTATGTTGGAAATTTTGAAGTTAGAGATAAGACTTGGAACTAAGCCACACAGTGCAGTTCTTGTAACTTCCTTATCTTTAGCCAATTTATGAGTAAAAATTTATGCATTATATTAATTATTAAGAAAATGATTATATAAATAATGCTTGAGTTTCTTACTTTGATCAATTCAGCTCATTCAGCCTGAGCTTCTAATCAATTTCTTTTAAAGAATACAAAGATGAGAACAAAATTCAGGATTAAGGTCAACTCTTCCCCTTCCTATATTCCCAATCACTTGCTATCGTTGTATGTCTTAAAAGTGCTCTTTAGATTCATTGTTTCATCTGTCATCCCTTTCCCAGTCAGTTTCATCACACTATACTGTACATGGATTATGGAAACAGCTTCCTATTTTCATTTCTGCTGTTAGCCTCATTCCTTTCCATTTTACCCTGCACATCATTACCAAGATAATATTCCAAAGACATCTCTTCCATTTAGTCAGTCCCCTCAAGAACTTCACCCTAATGTTTCTGCTTGATTTTTGAGGCTTCCCATATTTGGAGCTTGTTTTAATTGGCCCAGCTGTCTTAAACAACAGAATAGCTCATAGTTCGAGAGACTGGGAAATCTAAGATCAAGGTGCCAACATGGTAGGATTTATTCTCAGGTCTCTTCTTGGCTTATAGGTGGCACTAGTTCTCTGAGTGCTCACATCACCTCTTTATAGGGAGATGGCAAGCTCCAAGGCTCTTCTTATAAAGGAATTCATCCCATCAGACCAGGCCCTACCCTCATTACCTCATCTAACCCTAATTACTTCCCAAAGACTCCATCTCCAAATGCCATCACACTAGAAGTTTGGAATTCAACAAAAATTTTTGAGGAGGACACAAAAGTCAGTCTATAAGGGCTCCTTCAGTGTCCTTAAGTCTCATTTATGTAACTCCTGGGTGTGTAGCTCCATCTCCAGTTATTTCTCACTACCAATAGCCCTCTTCCATCCCCAATGGTTTTTACCTTTATGCTTTTGCATCTGCTGCCCATAAGTTCTCTTTCTCCCCCAACTTCTTTCCTCCTCTCCAGGAGACTTTCTACTTCCTTTGTATTTTCTCCAATTGGACACATCCTTCAAAGTTCACCTTAAATTGCACCTGTTTCAAAAAATAGTTTCTAATCTTCTCCAATTCATAATAATATCCTCTTTCTATGAGCTTGTACAATAGTCACACCATAATTGAGCACTTAATTATTCTCTAATTCTTTTATAGTATTCTTGAAATATCTTCTTGGGATTTATACTCTACTAGGTACTTTCATACTTAGAGTCTCATGTGATTCTCTCAAAAACTCTGTGATGGAGAAATTATTATAATATCTATTTTACACAAGAAAATTGAGGCTCAGTGATGGTTATAAAACTAGTAAGTCAGATTCTAATTCTGTTTCCCGATTCTAAGATTCATGGTCCATCTACTCCTTCCTTATTCCATTTTATGAATCTTCACACAAGTTTTCTTCCTTCTCACTTACTCTAATTCATGTCTTCTTGTGTTTTATGTATCAGTATAGGCTAAATTTGTTCTTTTTTTTTTGGAGTAAACAAATAGAATTAATTTCCTTAAAGAAGCTCAGTGTTTATTTCAATCAAGTTTCTTACTATTAAACCACAAACTAGGTAATCCTGTGATAAATTGTAGTCTCTCCATCTAATAAATGAAGAAACTAATAGAAACAAGGACTTAACTCCTACATTTTATCTACTAGACAATTGCTCTTTATTATTTTTTTCAAGTAGAAAATGTTAATGTGAAGGTCTCGGCAAAGATTACACATTTATTCAAAGAAGCAACATGTTTTTGCTTTGTTTAACTGCAATCCATTGATTTAACTTGTCTAGTTCCTGATCTCAAAATATTCTGGCCTCCCACACAGAAGATGAACTCTGAGGTTACAGTCATTAGGTGGAGGTAAGGGAGTGTGAAACAATTTAATAGTGGAAACCTACCAATCATACCTGACCCAAATCTGTCCAGACATAACTGCAAAAACAACCACTTACAAATTCTTTTAGAGTGATACCAAATCAGAAACATTTAATGTGCAATGAAAAAGCCAAGTTAAGAATCAAATTCAGACATGTAGAGGTGTGATATCTACAATGAGAGCCAAGTTAGAAAAGGGTTAGCCCTTAAAATGGCCAAATTAAACATGACACAATTGAAGTAACTCATCCCTCTAGGCACCTATAAACCTACACGTGAGAACTTTTGAAAATGAACTTAGTGCTGATCCTGTCTTATTTTTCTTGGCTATTTAATAGGTAACTATTTAGGAATTTGGCTGTTACTGGAGATATCGCACTCGTACGTGTCTGACCTCCCTTCTCAACTCTTCTTTTTTGGTGTATTTATAGAATTAAAAAAATTATAAATGGTGTTACATTGTTAGGTTTAATAAGAATAAAAGATAAAGACAAAACATGAAAATATCAGAATGTGTTGAAATAACAATTTAATTAGACTACCAAGGACATACTGCTTTCTTTCTGGTTTACTTCACAATTAAGGGCTGAGTTGCGTAGTCCTGGTAAAGATCAACAACAGAGCTGCTGGGGTAATTCTTAACCCCAGCCTCACTAAATGATAGCCTATGCACTCAGAAGCAGGCATGTTTAAAAGGGAGAGCTGAGTATGTGGGCAAAAGAAGGCATGTGTTGAGAATCCCATAGTAAATAGATAAATGTAGTTAAGTCCAAAGGTGGCTCCTGTCCAATTTCTTCATTGTTTGAAGCTAATATATATTGCAGGCTGTTAAGCAGAGATTGCAGTTCCTGGGACTGTGTACAAAAGAGGATCTTGAGAACATTATGAAAAAAACTGCTTTTAAGGACATTTTCCTACTGAGGTGTTCTTTGCTGTACCTATCAGCAAACTTCCACTGCTTTGAAGCTGTAAATTTAAACAGCTACTCACCAATGCAGTGCTGACTGCATAGACTATCAGGGAAAAATTTACTGGCAGTTGATTAACTTGTAAATTTTTATTGCAATGTAATGGAGAAAGCATCTCTACTGAAATTTCTTAAGCACCCAATTCTGAGCCATTATCTCAAGTGACCTCATATTGCTATACATTTATATAAAAAATTATGCTTTATTTTGGGGCCAATAACCAAGTAATGATACTTTACCATTCTTTTTAACAAGGGATTCAGTTGAAAGGAACATAAAGTTTAATAAGTTTAGGTATATACATTTACTCATGTTTCCTGAATTTAAGGCATGCAAATTGCTATTTTCTATCTCGTTTTAAATTTAATTTTATTGTTATATTACATCTATTCCCTTTTCACTCCTCTCTGCGACTTCCCCACCCACTCACTCCCCCCTAAAGTCAATCCCACTTGTTCTCGATGTCCATAGTTCCTTTATAATAGTTCCTTGACTAAACTGCTCCCATTCTTTTCCTCCTCCTCCCTTCCTCCCCTTGCCCACTGAAGGTCTATTCATTGTATTCATGTACCTGGTTCTGTTTTCCTTGTTTGTTTTGTTCATTACTGTCCTGTTATAGGTGAGATCATATGGTATTTTCTTTCACTGACTGATTTATTTCACTAAGCATAATACTTTCCAGTTCCATTCATGTTGTTGCAAAGGATAGGAGTTCCTTCTTTCTTTCTACTGTGTAGTATTCCATTGTGTAAATATACCAACATATTTTGATCCAATCATCCACTGATGGGTACTTAGACTGCTTCCAGCACTTGGCTAATGTAAATAGCGCTGCTATAAACATAGGGGTACATAGGTTCTTATGCATTGGTGTTTCAGGGTTGTTTGGGTCAAGTCCTAGTAGTGGAATTGCTGGGTCAAAAGGCAGTTCCATTTTTAGTTTCTTAAGGAAACTCCATACTGTTTTTCATAGTGGCTAGACCAGCCTACATTCCCACCAACAGTGCACCAGAGTTCCCTATCCCCCACATTCTTGCCACCACTTATTTGTTGGTTTGTTGATGATTGCCATTCTGACAGGTGTGAGGTGGTATCTTCTTGTGGTTTTAATTTGCATCTCTCTGATGACTAGTGATGTTGAGCATTCTTTCATATGCCTTTGGGCACTTTGTATGTCTTCCTCAGAGAGTTGTCTGTTCAGGTCCTTTGACTATTTTTAAATTTGTCTTTCTGTCTCCCTGGTGTTGAGTTGCATTAGTTCTTTACATATTTTGGAGATCAAACCCTTGTTTGAGGTATCATTGGAAAATATGATTTCCCACATATTTGGTTCCCTTTTAATTTTGCTGGTGTTTCCTTTAGCTGAACAGAAATGTTTCAGTTTGATATAGTCCCATTTGTTGATTTCTTCTTTGATTTCCTTTGCCCTTGGTGAAGTATCAGTAAACATATTTCTACATAGGACATCTAAAATTTTACTGCCTATATTTTTCTCTAGGACCTTTATGGAGACACTGCTTATGTTTAAGTCCTTTATCCATCTTGAGTTTATTTTGGTGTATGGTGTCAGTTGGTGGTCTAGTTTTATTTTTTTGTATGTTGCTCTCCATTTCTCCCAAAACCACTTGTTGAAGAGACTGTTTTTACTCCATTTCATGTTCCACCCCCTTTGTCAAATATTAATTGACTATAGAGTCCTGGGTTAATTTCTGGGCTCTCTATTCTGTTCCATTGATCTATATGTCTATTCTTATGCCAGTACCAGATAGTTTTGATGACAGTAGCTTTGTAGTATAGTTTAATGTCCGGTATTGTGATTCTCCCTACCTTGTTCTTCTTTCTCAAGATTGCTGTGTCTATTTGTGGGAATTTTGGGCTCCATATAAATTTTTGAAGTATTTTTTCTATCTCTGTGAGGTATGCCATTAGTATTTTAATTGGGATTGCATTGAATCTATAGATTGCTTTGGGTAGTATGGACATTTTAGTGATGTTAATCCTTCCCATCCATGAACATGGTATATGCTTCCATTTAATTCTATCTTCCTTAATTTCTTTCTTCAGTGTTCTGTAGTTTTATGAATATAGGCTTCTTACTGCTTTGGTTAAGTTGATTCCTAAGTACTTTTTTTCTTGTTGCTATGGTAAATGAGATTTGTTTCCTAGATTCTATCTCTGATATTTTGTTATTGGTATACAAAAATGCTTTTAATTTATGAATATTAACTTTATATCTAGCTATTTTGCTAAATTTGCTTATTAGATAAAGTAAGTTTTTGGTGAAGCCATTCAGGTTTTGTATGTACACTATCATGTCATTTGCAAATAATGACAATTTGAATTCCTCCTTTTCAATCTGGATACATTTGATTCCATTTTCTTATCTAATAGCTAAGGATAGAACGTCCAAGACGATGTTGAACAGAAGTGGAGAAAATGGACAGCATTGTCTTGTTTCTGATCTTAGGTGAAAAGCTTGTAGTTTTGGCCTGTTGAGTATGATGTTGGCTTCAGATTCCTCATGTATGGCCTTTATGATGTTGAGGTATGCTCCCTGTATTCCCATTTTGCTGAGGGTTTTGTTCATAAATGGTTGCTGTACTTTATCAAATGTTTTTTCAACATCTATTGATATGATCATATGGTTTTGGTCTTTCATTTTGTTGATGTGATGTATTACATTAATTGATTTTCAAGTGTACTATCCTTGCATCCCTGTGATGACACCAGCTTGATCATGGTGTATGTTCTTTGTAATGTACTGCTGAATCCGGTTGGCCAATATTTTGTTAAGAATCTTAGTATCTATGTTCATCAGAGATATTGACCTATAATTTTCTTTCTTAGTTGTGTCTTGATCTGGTTTTGGGATTAGAACAACATTGGCCTCATAGAAAGAGTTTGAGAGTCTTCCCTCTTCCTGGATTTTTTGGAATAGGTTGAGAAGTATAGGAGTTAGTTCTTCTTTAAATGTTTTGTAGAATACACCTGTGTAGCCATCTGGTCTGGGGCTCTTGTCCTTTGAGAGATTTTTGATTACTTCTTCAATTTCACTTGTTGCTCTTGGTCTATTCAGGATTTCTACTTCTTCTGGATTCAGTTTTGGTAGATTATACATTTCCAGAAATGTGTCCATTTCACCAAGGTTGTCATACTTCTTGTTGTATAGTTGTTAGTAATTTTTTACAATCTTTTGTATTTCTTAAATATCTGTTGTGATTTTTCTCTGTCATTTCTGATTCTGTTTATTTGGGTCCTCTTTTTCTTGATGAGTCTTGATAAAGGCTTGTCAATTTTGTTTATTTTTTCAAAGAACTAGCTCCTGGATTCGTTTATTCTTCTAATTGTAGTTTGAATCTCTAAGTTATTTAATTCTGCTCTGATCTTGATGACTTCCTTCTGTCTACTTGCTCTGGGGTTTGTTTATTGTTGCTTCTCTAGCTCTTGCAGATTTATGGTTAGTTTACTTGTATAAGCTTCTATCATTTTTAGGTAGGCCTGTATTGCTATGAATTTTCCTCTGAGGACTGTCTTTCCCATGTCTCATAGGTTTGGGACTGTTGTGTATTCATTGTCATTTGTTTCCAGAAAATTTTTGATTTCATCTTTGATCTCATTGCTAATCTATTTATTACTTAATAGCACATTATTCAGTCTCCATGATTTAGAGTGTTTTTGTTTTCTTCCCCTTGAGATTGATTTCTAGTTTCAATCTGTTGTGATCTGAGAAGATGCTTGGTATGATTTCAGTTTTCCTGTATTTGTGGAGGCTCGTCTTGTGACCTACCATGTGGTCTACCTTTGAGGATATTCCATGTGCATTTGAAAAGAATGTGTATTTTACGTCTTTAGGGTGAAATGTTCTGTATATATCAGTTAGATCCATTTCTTCTAGACTATCGTTCAATGCCACAACATCCTTGGTGATTTTTTGTTTGGAAGTGGGCATAGAGGAGCGGGCAGGTGGGAGGGGAGAGGAGGAGGCAAAGAAGGGGAGTAGTTTAGTCAAGGAACTAGTATGGAAGAACCATGGACATGGACAAGAAGTTGGATTGACTTTGTGAGGAGGGGTAGGTTGGTAAGGCGACAGAGGGAAGGAAACAGGGGACGGATGTAATAAAACAACAATAAAATTAAATTAAAAAAATAATCAGAAGTGGAAGAAAGATGGCAACAGCGTAGAGAACAATGCTAATGGCTTTCTTGAGTACCACAGCAGCTGGAGGATAGAATAGGGAGCATGAGATGTCTGCAGGACCCTAAGAATTGGAGTGGTAAGCATCTGGACTCAGGGGAGCACAGCCCAGAGGCTGTAGAGACCTACAGGAGAGCAAGTGAGATAGTTCCAAACTGGCCAGGGGGCCAAGGATGGCAGTGGGAAGTGGTAGCTCTACCCAGAGTGGCTTTTTTAACTGAAGACAGCTCCAGGCTCCCTGAAGACTAGAAATCTGAGCAATGAAGTATGAGCAGTGAGGGAACAAGAAACTGAACTCCTGCAGGGAGGGACTGTGTGAGAGCCTTGCTCAGGTGACAGAGAGAGGAAGCTCCTCACTGGGCCAGAGGAGGAGGAGAAGAGTCCTGTGGGGAGCAGGAACTGGGGAGCGGGGAAGTGCACTGCCCTGAGTGGTGAGAGGGCCAAAAATGGTGCTGCTTGGCCACTAGGGAAAGAGGAG
Organism: Noctilio leporinus; assembly: GCA_004026585.1. Classification (NCBI taxonomy): domain Eukaryota; kingdom Metazoa; phylum Chordata; class Mammalia; order Chiroptera; family Noctilionidae; genus Noctilio; species Noctilio leporinus. The sequence continues at coordinate 29,545 of PVIW01009794.1, forward strand.
CTTGAAGCCCCGGCAAGGCGGTAGGCCCAGGCCTGCGCACCCACACTGGGCCCCCAGGCTCCCACAGAGACTCCAAACTGTGAGCCAGGAACTTGCACCTGGTACAACTGGCGTGCCCATTGTAGGCAACAAAGGCTGTACTGTGGACACTCTGGGGAGCCAGGCAAGCATCACAGAGGCAGCAGTGAAGGACTCCTCAAAGAGCTGGACTGCTTGGAGGGTTGGCTTTCATCCAGGGGAGATGGGGCACTGTTGGCGAATGGGGGCTGCATCCTCTGGGAGCTGTAGGGGCAGAGCCAGTCATCACAGGAGCCAGCAAGGTTGCAGGCCACCCTGCAGTGGAGCCAGGTGCCCATCACAGACAGGACACTCCTCCAGGAGCTGGATGGGAAGGAGCAGCCATAGACATCATAGAAGCATCCTGCTGCACTTCACAGAGAAGCAGATAAAGAAGGGCCCCAGGATACTGGCAGCCTTAAAACCCAGCTAGGCTACTGGAGGTCCAGCCTACCTGGGGGTGACACTCAGAATCAGCCATGACTGTGACTATCATAGGCCCTGCCATTCCAAGACCACACAGCTGGACTGTAGACTGCAGAGACCTAACCAAGAAAAAGAGGCAGACTCAGGAAATGGATCACTACTTATCTCAAGCACCTCAGTTACACTAAGAGCTACATGAACTATTAATCCCTAACATATCCTTTTCAAAAGTTACTTCCAACCCTCACAATTAGTGCACTTGAAGTAAATACTGTTTATACCATAAACAGTATCCCAACTCACATATTTTTACTCCTCCCCTATCGCAATCCACCTAAATACCCAAGACCCTCCCCCTACTCTTAATTTAAAGTCTACTCCCTCTCTGGCTACAATGCATTTCCAGTCCTCAATCCAAGTATTCCTACCCTCCCCAGCCACCTAAACCCTTTCTTTATTCTGTTTTTGTTTTTGTTTTTTTTTTCCCTGCTAAAAGCCCACAGGTCCTGGCTCCACCTGGACCAATTAGGGATTATTTAGGGTGAACAGCCACCTAAACACTTTCTTTATTATTATTTTTTTTCCTCTGCTAAAAGCCCACAGGTTCTGGCTCCACCTGGACCAATCAGGGATCATTAAGGGTGAACAGGGATGCAATGTGGCAACTATATATATATAGGCTTACAATGTTCACTCACACTTGAGGCTTTCTAATTCTTCCTCTCCTCATTTCTATAGAATAGGTTTTCTCTCTCATATCCCTGCCATCTTTGCTACTCCTCAGCATCCTTCAAAACTATCTATACTTTAGTTAACTTAGTCATTTTTCCCCTCGTACAACAGTCTTAATATATCTACATCCATATTAAGACTGGCTCTGTTGCAGCTGAGGGTGTGATTAAGAGCGGGGGTTACTTTGGAGAGTTTGGGTATATAGTTACCTTCATAGGCAGTCAAAAAGGGAAGTAAAATAGAAAAATATCTCTGAAGTTGTGGTTATTTTGCCTGGATTGGTGGTTTTGTTTCAGGAGCAGCTCAAAAACAGTGTATGAAAAAAGATAGGAATGTCTCACAATCAGCCAACTGGAAGGAAAGGAGCAACATACACAACCAATCCAGAATACGACCAGACAGCCCAAGTTAATGACATAAAACTCACCCCAAAAGCAACAAATGAAGAAAATCTAGGAGAATGCAACACTGAACTCCACAAATCTCCTAACACAGAAGGGTGCTCAACAAAGGCAAGGAAGCAAAGCAGATTAATCCAAGAAAAACAAACAAGCAAGCAAGCAAGCCACAACAGACATCCAAAATGGAGAAAAAAAGAATTAGTCCATCACCAAATAAAAATGGAAAAATCCCCAGAAAGATCACCAAATGAAACAGAGGCAGATGACCTATCAGATATGGAATTCAAAAAAATAATGGTAGAGAAGCTCAATGAGCTCAGGCAGCTCAAAGAAAACTATAAACAACTCCAGGGAAGTTACAAGGAACTTACTGAGAGCTACACCATCATCAGAAAGGACTTAGAAATTATCAGTAAGAGCCAGGAGGAAATGAAGAATACAATTTCTTAATTGAAGAATACAGTAGAAGGAATCAACAGTAGGCTAGAGGAAGTGGAGGATGAGATCAGTGAGTTGGAGGACAACATAGGCAAATACTCCAAGACAGTACAAGAGAATGAAAAAATGCTGAACAGGATTGAAGAGGTTTTAAGAGAGCTGCAGGACAACATGAAATGTAATAACATCCGTATCATAGGGATACCAGAAGGAGAAGAGAAACAAGGAATGGAAAAGATGTTCAAAATTAATGATAAAAAATTTCCCTAATATGATGAGTGAAAACATTACTCAAGTTCAGGAAGCATAGAGGGTCCCAATGAAGATCAACCCAAACAGACCAATTTCAAGGCACATTATAATTAAAATGGCAAATTTCAAAGACAAACAGAATCCTAAAAGCATCAAGAGAGAAACAACAAATAGCATATAAAGGGGCTCCAGTAAGGCTATCACATGATTATTCAACAGAAATAATTCAAGCCAGAAGGGAATAGCAAAATGTATTTCAAGTAATGGTAAAAGAAGGCCTGCAACTAAGAATATTCTACTTAGCAAGGCTCTAATTCAAGATGGAAGGAGAAATAAGGAGTTTCCCAGACAAAAAAAGACTAAAAGAATACATCTTTACCACACCAGCATTGCAAGAAATGCTAAAAGACCTGCTTAAAAAAAAATGAAGAAACAGGGAAGGACAAAGAAGACTATAGGTACAAAGTAAGAAAATGGCTTCTGGAAACAAACAACAATGAACATACAACAGCCCAATACCTATGGGACACAGCAAAGGCAGTGCTCAGAGGGAAATTTATAGCAATACAAGCCTACCAAAAAGGTCACAAGAAGTTTATAAAACAACTTAACCATAAAGCTGCAAGAACTAGAGGAGCATTAATAAACAAAGCCCAGAGCAAGTAGAAGGAAGGAAATCACCAATATCAGAGCAGAACTAAATAACTTAGAGATGCAAACTATGATTCCAAAAATCAACAAGTCCAGGAGCTGGTTCTTTGAAAAAATAAACAAAATTGACAAGCCTTTATCAAGACTCATCAAGAAAAAGAGAGAAAGGATGCAAATAAGCAGAAACAAAAATGACAGAAGAGAAATCACAACTGGTATTTCAGAAATACAACAGATTGTAAGAAATTATTACAAACAACTATATGATAAGAAATATGACAACCTGGATGAAATGAACACATTTCTGGAAATGTATAATCTACCAAAGCTGAATCCAGGAGAAGTAGAAAACCTGAATAGGCCAATAACAACTAGTTAAATTGAAGAAGTAATCTAAAATCTCCCAAAGCACAAGAGCCCCGGACCAGATGGATACATAGGTGAATTTTACCAAACATTTAAAGAAGAACTAACTCCTATACTTCTCAATCTACACCAAAAATCCAGGAAGAAGGAAGACTCTCAAACACTTTCTATGAGGCTAATATTATTCTAATCCCAAAACCAGGTCAACATACAACTAAGAAAGAAAGCTACAGGCTAATATCTCTGATGAACATAGATGCTAAGATTCTCAACAAAATATTGGCCAACAGGATTCAGCAGTACATTACAAAGATCATGATCACGTGGGCTTTATCCCAGTGCAAGGATTGTACAACATTCATAAATCAATATCTGTAATACACCACATCAACAAAATGAAAGACCAAAACCATATGATCATATCAATAGATGCTGAAAAAGCATTTCATAAAGTTCAGCAACTATTTATAGTCAAAATCCTCAGCAAAGTGTGAATAGGGGAAGCATACCTCAACATCATAAAGGCCATCTATGAGAAACCTGAAGCCAACATCATACTTCATGGACAAAAACTAAAAGCTTACCCATTAAAATCAGGAATAAGACAAGGCCGTGCACTTTCTCCATTTCTTTTCAACGTCATCTTGGAAGTTCTAGCCAAAGCCATCAGAGAAGGAAAAGGAATCAAATGTATCCAAATTGGAAAGGAGGAAGTCAAACTGTCATTGTTTGCAGATGATATGATAGTGTACATACAATACCCAACAAGCTCCACCAAAAACTTACTTTACCTAATAAACAAATTTTGCAAAATAGCTGTATATAAAGTCAATATTCAGAAATCAAATGCATTTTTGTATACCAATGATGAAACATCAGAAATAGAAGTGAAAAAACAAATCCCATTTACCATAGCAACAAGAAAAATAAAGTACCTAGGAATAAACATAACTAAGGAGGTAAAGACCTGTACACAGAAAACTATAGAACATGGAACAAAGAATTGAAGGAAGATAGAAATAAATGGAAACATATACCATGTTCATGGATGGGAAGAATTAACATCATTATAATGTCCATGCTACCCAAAGCAATCTATAGATTCAATGCAATCCCTGTAATAATACCAATGTCAGACTTCACAGAAATAGAAAAAATATTTTAAACATTTATATGAAGCTCAAAACGCCCCTGAATAGCCACAGCAATCTTGAGAAAGAAAAACAAGGTAGGAGGAATCACATTACCGGACTTCAAACAATACTACAAGCCTACTGTCATCAAAACTATCTGGTACTTGTCTAAGAATAGACATATAGATCAATAGAACTGAATTGAGAGCCCAGAAATAAACCCAGGACTCTAAGGTCAACTAATATTCGACAAAGGGGGAAGGAACATAAAATCAAGTAAAAACAGTCTCTTCACCAAGTGGTTTTGGGAGGACTGGACAGCAAAATGCAAAAAGATAAAACTAGACCACCAACTTACACCCTACATCAGAATCAACTCAAGATGGATAAAGGACTTAAACATAAGCAGTGCCACCATAAAGGTCCTGGAGAAAAATATATGCAGTAAACTTTTTGATATCCTACACAGAAATATGTTTACTGATAGTTCACCAAGGGCAAAGGAAATGAAAGTACAAATTAACAAATGGGACTATATCAAATTGAAAAGTTTCTATTCAGCTAAAAAAATACCAGCATAATTCAATGGGAACCAACTGTATGGGAAAACATAATTGCCAATGATACCTCAGATGAGCGTTTGATATCCAAAATATATGAAGAACTAATGCAACTCAACACCAGGGAGACAGACAGCCAAATTTAAAAATGGTCAAAGGACCTGAACAGATAACTCTCTGAGGAAGACATACAAAATACCCAAAGGCATATGAAGGAATGCTCAACATCACTAGCCATCAGAGAGATGCAAATTAAAACCACAATAAGATACCACCTCACACCTGTTACAATGGCAATCATCAACAAATCAATAAACAACCTCTATTGGTGAGGATGTGTGGAAAAGGACACCCTGGTGCACTGTTGGTGGGAATGTAGGCTGGTGCAGCCACTATAGAAAATAGTATGGAGTTTCCTTAAAAAAACTAAAAATGAAAGTGCTTTTTGATCCAGCAATTCTATTACTAGGACTCAAACAACCCTGAAACACCAATTCATAAGAACCTATGTACCCCTATGTTCATAACAGCACTATTTACATTAGCCAAGTGCTGGAAGCAGTCTAAGTACCCATCAGTGGATGATTGGATCACAAAACTTTGGTATATTACATGATGGAATACTACAGAGCAGAAAGAAAGAAGGAACTCTTATCCTTTGCAGCAACATGAATGGAACTGGAAAGTATTATGCTTAGTGAAATAAATACATCAGTGAAAGAGAAATACCATATGATTTCACCCATTACAGTACTATAATGAACAAAACAAACAAGGAAGACAGAACCAGATACATGAATGCAATGAGTAGACTTTCAGTGGGTAGAGGCTAGAGGTGAGAAGGAGGCAAACAATCGGAGCAGTTTAGTCAAGGAACTAGTATGGAACAACCATGGACATGGACAACAGGTGGGATTGACTTTGGAGAGGAGTGAGTGGGTGGGGAAGGGGACAGAGGGGAGGAAAAGGGGGATGGGTGTAATATAACAATAACATTTTTAACAAAAATGGATTTAATAGTGATATTTTATAGTAAAAACTTTTCAATGTAATTTACTTGGGTCTTTAAGAGTGAATATAAATAATATAAATATTTCCTTTCTTTTGTTTTTATTGACTTCCTTTGTTTTTCTTTTATGAGTTTGGAAGACAAATATAGTGATGAGTCAGTAAATTTCCTGTAGAATGTTTAATGAGACAGTTAAGGTTTCATAAATAATTGTTTCTTTCTAGGTGGCTGTTCATTCAGTTATGGACAGAAGGAGACCACTAACACCATAACCCTGGCAATACTAGAAACAATACTGAAAATAGATGATAATGCTCACTTTTTACAGGTTCAGCAATAGAGACTGGTGGAGGACACACAACAAAGGCAAGGTCACACTGCTACTGCTAGTAAGTGGGAAAGCCATAATTTGAATCTATGTCTTCAAGCTCTAAATGTATATTGCATTTAGTAAACAGACATTTACTGAACTTTCAGTTACTTCCTATTACATTTTCGAAACTGCTCTTCTTGATGGAGGAGTCATATACTATAAGGCAAAGCCCTGCTCTTAAGGAGCTTATACTCTTGTCAGAAATACATGTTTAGACAAAAACTAACCAAAATAGAAGGCAGAAAAAAGATATGAAAATATAACAGGAACTTCACACAAGAAAGTAGAGAAATTAAAGGAATAGGTAGGCATTTTATACAAGGTAAGCTCATGTTTTGGCCCAAATCACTTATCTTTTGAAATATAAAATATGGTACCATTCTAATAGGACATGCAGACCATCTTGAGATGACATAGCATTTGCATGAACTTTACAGCTCTATAGGGTTTCCTAAGACCTGATGTAATCAGGGAAGGCTCCACAGAAGATGTGGAACTTAAGTAGGACCTTAAAAGATGCATGCATGGAGTTTGGATAAGTGGAAAGGTGAAAAGAAAATGTTGGCAGTTACAGAAATGTTCCCATTAAGGTCAAGTATGTTTGTGGAGTGATTTTAAAATATTGACTGGATTGGCCTTTTTGGAGAATAAGTTTTCTGGGGAAGTGATATAAGACTCAAAATATGTGATGACCCACGGCAAACACCTGGCAGGTAAAGGGCAGCAGTATGCTTCAAAAGAGATACACAATTCACCTTCACAGGATAGTCTGGGGGTGGCTCTGTTCACACATTAGTGGTTTTGTCTGGGATTGCTCCTACACAATCTTATTTATTATTAAGCACCAAGGCCAAATGAATGATGAAATAATTATTTTTGAAAAACCAGGGGATAAACATTGCAGAATTATTTCCACAAACCGCAGGGTATTTCCTGAGGCTAAAAACAAGTGAGTTATTTCCTTTATTACTTTTAATACTTTACTAAATGCCCACTAGTCTTTGGAGGGTAAAAAATAAACTCTTATCTTCAGTCATATTTTTTATCTTTGAAACTTATCTGATAAGAGCATTTCCAACTTTTGAGTTGCAGGAACACTTATCCTTAATAAAATTATATGGTACTTTTCTGATATCTGATTTTTATCCCTGTTTATTATCTTTCTTTTGATATCACTATTACTGGATGCTTTTAAAACAAATGTGCAGATTTTTACCCTTAAGTCTAAAGAAAATCATTAAATTGAATAAATTTCTCTAGTTTTTTTCCATTTCAATTGACAAAAATAAATAGTAAGCTAATTTTGATATTTTAGGAAGCAATAATAAATAAAGTAAAATATTATGTTTTTAATTATGATGTTTTTTACTCTTTTATTTTATGGCTCTAAATATAAGCATTTAGGAAGCTCTACTTGTAAAGATCTTCTTAAGTTATATATGTCATGCTAATCAGTTGATGTAGAATATGGGTTTTCTTTTCTTTCTAAAGCCTATTATGTGTAGATTGGTTCTATTTTAAAATTTGTTTCTTTTTTATTCTTCCAGGAAGTATACAAAGGTAAAACAGCATAAGTAGAGAGTTAAAGAAATATTCAGTCTTTTACATTCATGTGGTCAGCCAAGCAAAGACCTTAAGATACGGTGTCCATACATGTGGGATTGCCTTTGTGGGGGAGTGGGTGGGTGGGAAGAGGACAGAGGGGAGCAAAAATGGGGATGGATGTAATACAACAAAAATAAGATTAAATTAGAAAAAAAGATATGGTGTCCATCTTCTAGAATAATGTAAATCTTGCTGAGGGAAGAAATGTGCAAGAAATAGTGAAATAACATTGCAGAGTAGAATGCCAAAATTTATATTTGTATGGGAAATTTTATAGGAATTCAGAGAAGATGAATATCTAATGAGGGACACAAGTCATTGTAGACATTTATTCATGAAGGTAATAGGACAAATTTTGCATGTGTGAAAAGTGGGTGGGGTAAGGTACTTTTCAGAGCTAGAGAAAATTGATTCTGGCTCACTTAAAAAATCTGCCTGGGATAGTGGGGTACTTTGAAAAGGATGGATGAAAGTTGGAATCAATCTGAGTTGAGACATATTAGGACAGGAATAATTTTATGATCTAACTATCTAGGGCATATTATGATAATACTTTAATCCATCCATTCACTCATTTGTTCATGTATTAAACAAATAATTTTTGAATCCTAAAATTTGCTGGATAGGCTCTCAAGTGTTGGCTGTTCAGAATTTGGGAAGGAAGATAAACTGATGGAAGGAAAACCAAGAGGTTAATATAGTTGTTCAGAAAATGAGGGCCAATATTAGAATATGGTGATGGAAACAAATAGAAAAGCCTGAATTTGGGAGGCTTTTGAATTAATGCTAAACTGGTTGTTTTAGCTGGTTGGTTATAGAAAATTAAAAAAGGGAAGAGTAGGAGGTGCTTCCATATTTTCAAACTGGGCTGATTTGGAGAATACTATTGATAGAAATAATGGAATTAGGTAAATGAACACAACTTTAGTACAAAGAAGACAGGTATTACTTCATGATAACAGTGTCCTATATGCAATTAGAGTTGTAGGACTAGATCTTTAATGAAAGCTTGGGATTGGAAATATAGACATTAGAGTCACTAAGAATGTAAAGGTAAAGCCATTAAATCTAATTTAATGAGATAAATTATTTATTTACTATAGTAGAAAATCACAGAGCCAAGAAATAAATATTAGAGAAGTCACAGCTTGTAAGGAGATCATGAAGAGATGAAGACTTACAAGGAGCAAAGTAAGTGAAGGAAAACAGAAGAAGCAAAAATGTTTCATATGTTTATATTTTCAAAAATAGATTTTCACAGACTTTTATTTAACAAATATTACCAAGCACTTATGAGCTGGGCACTGTTTTTGATGCTAAGGTTATAAGAATGAATATAAAAGTCCTGGACCTCATGGAGGTTATTTATTGGTGGGGAGAATGCAAGAGAGGTTAAAATACTCTAATGCATTGTAATAATTCTGATATAATACACAGATATTTTAATAAATGAATATTCAATGTGTTATGAAGATTCAAAATATGGGTTTAACTTCCAAGTAGTATAAGAGATATTTTTAAGTGGACTAATTTTTTCCTTAGTTTTATGATTCAGTAAGCCCAATGACAATAAAAAAGTCATAAAAAATGAGATAAGATGAAGTGTGGAATGAACAGAACTTTAGGTGTATGACCAATGTCGTCATCATCATCATCATCATCATCATCATCAGATATAATACAGTTTCTTTACAAGTCTATAAAATGCTCAAGTCCTTGAAAAAGGGAGTTGGAGAAGAGGTGGGGCAAGGACTAGGTACTAAAGGCAGATTGCCTTGGGAAATTAAGCTGCTGAGTAGATTTAACTAGTACACAAGGCCTTTTATGAATTGGCAGAAGTGAGTGTAATAAACAAAGGCAAGCAAGCTACAATAAGATGGACAACTCTTACTAAAGTCTTAATCAAAAGCTTTCTCTTTTGCAGCTTGTTTTTGCAAAAATAGTGTTGTTTCTCATGGCAAACATCTTCTCCATAAATATCAGGATCCTGCTTTTAGTAATTAGATACAAGCACTCACACGAAGGCATAATACAATTATCCCTCTGGTAACTGCTGTCATTACTTGTAGGTCTTTCCAAGGGTTATTTGAGCCCTAGTTAAGTCCTTGTTTGTTTCTCCAGGAAAATTTTGGTATAAATAAGAAGATATAAGCTCTGGCTGGTGGCTTAGTGGATAGGCACCAGCTTGCAAACTCAATGTCACTGATTCAATTCCCAGCCAGGGCACATAACCAGGTTATAAGCCAGGTCTCCAGCCAGGTCCTTAGCTGGAGGCAGGTGAAAGGCAACCATACATTGATGTTTCTTTCCCTTTCTTCCTCCCTCCCTGCCCTCCTCTCTAAAAATAATGAATAAAATCTTAAAAAAAGAGATATAACTGTAAATGGGCTGTTGGTGCTTTTGTGTGGAGCCAATGAATATTTTGTTAATTATGAAATATATTGTAGGACTAATTAATTTTTGAAACACAAATATAAGAAACCTTTGACCAGGTAGCATGGAAAAAGAATAAAGCCATTTTTAAGTCTTTGAAAGATCTATAATACTTTAATAAGTCATGAACTCCTTAATGAAAGGGATGCATTTTGAGAAATCAGCCCTTAGGAGACTTTGCCATTGTGCAAGCACCATAAAGTGCACTTATATAAACCTAAATGATATAACCTGCTACATACTTAGGCTATATGGGATAGCCTATTACCCCTAGGCTATAAACCTGTCAGCACATTACTGTACTGACTCCTCTAAGCAATTTTAACATAAAGGTAAGCATTTATGTACCTAAACATATAAAAGGTACAATAAATATACAGTATAAAGGGTTAAAAAATAGTAAACCTGTATAGGACACTTACCATGAATAGAAAGTTGTACTGAGTGAGTCAATGAATGCGTAGTGAATAAATGTGAAGACCTAGGACATTATTGTACACTACTATAAACTTTATAAACATTGTTACACATAGGTTACACTGAATTTATAAAACAACATAAGACTAAATCAAGCACAAGAGAAAATGACAGTCAAGAAATGTAAATACAAGATGTATGAAGTTGCTACTGGTTTAACATGGCATATTGCTTTACAGCAGACTTTTTTTATAAGTAGAAAAAGTACACTTTAAAATTATAGAGGGTGTAGTATTATAAATACATGAACTAGTAACAGTTGTTTATTATCATTGTCAAGTATTATTTACTATACAGTTCCATGATTGTATGTGCTATACTTTTATAAGGCTGGCAGTGCAGTAGGTTTGCTATACCAGTATCACCATAAATAGAAGTAATGTGTTAAACTATGAGATTATGATGGCTATGATGTCACTACGCAATAGAAAATTTTTGGCTCCCTTTTAATCTTATGGGAACACCAACATATATGCAGTCTGCTATTGACCAAAATGTTACATGATATGTGACTATTATTCAGCAAATATTCATCAAACCCTACCTCTATAACACATGGATAAAGAGAAAGAAAACTAACAAAACAAGCCTTTCAGAAGTGCCAAATCAAGTGAGGATCAGGGGATAATGTGATAACCAAATCTGAAAATTAAACAATCTTCAGCATCTTGGTCAATGTGGTGTGTGTTATGCAACATAAAATGATTCCTTTAGAAATACCAGTTAATGCTGGACAATTGAGTTCATCCTGACTTCCTCAGGCTCAAAGTAGATGGAAAAGTTTCCTCATAAGAAGTTGGAATTAAGAGCAGCTTCGAGCAATGGACTTTGCCTAATGGCCGGGGGCAGGGGGTGGCATCAGTGCTTGGTATGAGGAAATTTCTTAGGTCCAACAGTAGAAGCTCCAGATGAAGAAGAAAGAGATCAAGTTTCTAGTGTAAGTGCATAGGCTAGGGCTGCAAGTATGGGAAGACAGTGTGAGGAAAGTTTAGAGACCAAAGGTAGCAAAGCTCTTTATAATGTTGGTGATTCATTCATGGCCCTTTATATCATGAGAATTAATACTTGGCTTATAAAATTAATCATATTATACCACCATCATTTTGGAGATTATTGACCCAGTACATTAAGAATTACTGAAATGGCTGTCAGTTAGCTAGCCAGAGGGAAGGACCCCACCAAAGAGCAACACAACAATCAAAACTCAAATAAAACCAGACAGCCCAAATAAACAGCATAAAAGTCATCCAAAGAATATCAAAGTTCAGGAGACCAAGGAGGCAACACCATAGAATGCCACTGGTCTCTTACCACAGAAGTTCATAACATAAAGACAGAAAGTCAAAGCAGATCAACCTAATAAGCAGGAACAAACAAGAAGAGTCACCTAAAATGGGAAGGCAAAGAAACAACCCCCCATGAAAAGGAAAGAAGGAATCCATAGAAAATGTGCTAAACAAAATAGAGGCAAGCAAACTATCACGGAATTCAAGTAATGATTATAGAGAAGATCAATGATCTCAGTGAGCTCAAAGAATACTACAAATAGCTCCAGGGGAACTACAAAGACATCCAGGAAATCTAGAAAGAACTTACTGAGAACTACACCAGAATTGAAAAGGACATGAAAACTGTCAATAAGAGTCAGGAGGAAGTGAAGAATGCAATTGTTGAATTGAAGAACACAGTAGACCAGTCAGGGCACAAAACCAGATTGCAAGCCAGGTCTCCAGCCAGATCTGTAGCTGGAGTCAGGTGAAAGGCAACTATACATTGATGCATTGATGTTTCTCTCCCTTCCTTCCTCCCTCCCTGCTCTTATTTCTAAAAATAATGAATAAAATCTATTAAAACACACACACACACACACACACACACACACACACACACACAGTAGAAGGAATCAAAAGCAGGCTAGGTGAAGCAGAGGATCAGATCAGTAAGCAGGAAGACAATATAGAAAAAATTCCAAGGTAGTGCAACAGAATGGAAAATGACTGAAAAAGAATGAAGAGGTTTTAAGAGAGCTGTAGGAAAACATGAAATGTAATAATATCTGTAACATAAGGATACCGGGAGGAAAGAAGAGGAGCAAGATATAGAGAACCTTTTTGAAAAGTAATAACAGAAAACTTCCCTAACTTGATTTGAGAATAAGTCAGGAAGCACAGAGGATTCTAATGAGATGAACCCAAACACGCCCACTCCAAGATACATCATAATGAAAATGCAAATTTCAAAGACTAATAGAACATCCTAAAAGCTACCACATACATGGGGGCTCCAGTAAGGTTATCAGCTGATTTCTCAACAGAAATACTACAGGACAGAGGGAATGGCAAAAATTCCAAGCAATGACAAAGGTCAGCAACCAATACTATCCCTAGCAAGGTCCTTATTCAAATGAAAGGTGAAATAAAGAGTTTCCTAGACAAAAGAAGGCTAAAAGAATAAACTCCACCAAACTAGAATTGCAAGAGATGCTGAAAGGTCTGCTTTAAGAAGATGAATAAACAGAGACAGAGAGGAACATGGGTACAAGGGGGAAAAATGACAATGAATAAATACCTATCAATAATAACAAATATCATATGATCTCACCCATTACGGGACAATAATGAGCAAAACTAACAACAAGCAAAATAGAACCAAGTATACGAATACAAGGAATAGGCCTTCAGTGGTCAGGGGGAACAGGGTTGGGGGGACGGGGGAGGCAGAGGCAAAGAAGGGGAGCAGCTTAGACAAGAACCTAGTATAAAGGAACCATGGACATGGACAACAGGTGGGATTGATTTTGGGGGGAATGGGTGGGTGGGGAGGGGGACAGAGGGGAGCAAAAAGGGGATGGATGTAATACAACAACAATAAAATTAAAAATAATAATAATAACAACCTTAGGGGAGATCCAAAATGGAGGCATAGATAGACATGCTGCATCTCCTCCCACAACCAAAAACAATACATATATCTCAAAACTTGAGACATCCATAAATTTCTGAATGTCAAGCTGCACAGAAATCCAACAACTAAAAGAAGAAAGGAATACTTATACAGGCAGGAAGGAGGGGTGGAGCTGGGACACAGCAGAAGCAATTAAGGGAGTAGATTGCAGGGACAAGTTGATTGTGCAGCTGTGCAAGTTGGTGATGTAGGCAAGAGAGCAGCAGGGGTTGGCCAGTGAAAAGAGAAATTGCAGTAGGGATACCTATTGAATGCTCCTGGCACCAGACCAGACCACACAGCTTACTATTCCAGAGCCTGAGGAGAAAAAGCCACATTGCTTTTTCTGACTGTTAAAACCATTGGGGGTTGGGGTGGAGGAACTATCAGAAAGAGTCCATTTGTTTAGAGGCAACCATGAAATGTCCATAGACCCACCCACTCTGGGAACCATGGAACTAGAGAGGAGCTAAACTCATACAGTACGTGGGAGAAGTGCCTGAAAAAGGGGTGAGTGCTGAGCAAGAGGCATAGTTCCCTCTCGGTCTGCTTCCCTACATACAGATCCAGAATCTGGTAAAATAGCTCACCTGGCACTGATGAATACCCAAGGCTCCACCCCTTATAACTAATAGGTGTAACAGCTAGACCTAAGAACTGGCACACTGGAGCCAGTCAGGATATGGAGACTGAGAAATATGACTGAAAAAGGGCACAAATCAAGGTTCCAGTGGCTGATCTAAGCAATAAAGAAATAGCCAGCCTGACAGATGAACAGATAGTGAGCCTGATAGATGAACAGGTTGCCAGCCTGACAGATGCACAGTTTAAAAATACTGATAATAAGGATGCTCACAGACTTGACAGATATGCTTGAGTATGGTAAACACATAAGGGAAAAAGTGGAGGCTACACCAAGTGAAACAAAGGAAAGTACACATAAAACCAATGGTGAAGGGAAGAAAAGTGGGGTTCAAATCAATGATCTGGAACATAAGGAAGAAATAAACAGTCAACCAGCATAGAAAATTGAATCAAGAATTTAAAAAAACAAAGAGAGGCTTAGGAACCTCTGGGATGACTTTAAACATGCCAACACCTGAATCATAAGAATGCCAGAAGAAGAGGAAGAGCAAGAAATTAAAAACTTGTATGAAAAAATAATAAAGGAAAACTTCCCAAATTTGGTGAAGGAAATAGACATATAAGTCCAGGAAGCACGGAGAGTCCCAATCAAGCTAGCTCCAAATCAAACCACACCAAGACACATCATAATTAAAATGCCAAAGATTTAAAGATAAAGAGAGAATCTTAAAGGCAGCAAGAAAAAAGAAGAGAGTTACCTACAAAAGAGTGCCTATAAGACTACCAACTAATTTCTCAAAAGAAACTTTTCAGGCAAGAAGGGCCTGGAAAGAAATATTCAGAGTGATGAAAAGCAAGGACCTACATCCTAAGTTGCTCTACCCATCCAGCAAAGCTATCACTCAGGATGGAAGGGCAGATAAAGTGCTTCCCAGGTAAGGTAAAGCTAAAGGAATTCATCATCACCAAGCCCTTGATATATAAAATAGTAAAGGGACTTATTTAAGAAAAAAATAAAAACTATGAATATAAAAATAACAACAAACAACTATCAACAACAGAACCTGAAAAATAATAAATAAAAATGAAAACAAAAACAATCAAACAATCAGAGTAGGACCAGAGACATAGGTATGGGGATCATTGGGAGGGTTATCAACTGGGAGGGGGAAGGAAGCAAAAGAGGGAAATGTTGCAGGGATTAGGAAACATGGTTGGTGGATACAAGATAGACAGGGGGGAAGATAAGAATATTAGAAGAAAGGGTGAAATCAGAGAACTTATATGTACAACCCACGGACATGAACTAAGGGGGAGTGGGACTGTGAGAGGGGACAGGGGGATTGGGTGGAGGGGAGCAAAGGGAAAAGAATTTGGGACAACTGTAGCAGTATAATCAATAAAATATACTTAAAAAAGTAATACCTTTAGATGTAAATGTATTAAATGCACCAATCAAAGACATAGGGTAGCTGAATGGATAAGAAAACATGACCTACATACAGGCTGTCTACAAGAGATCAACCTCAGAACAAAAAAGCTACACAGACTGAAAGTGAAGGAGTGGGAAAAAATGTATTAAGCAACTGGACATAAAACCAAAGCTAGGATAGGAATACTTATACCAAACAAAATAGATTTCACAACAAAATTTGTAAAAAGAGACAAAGAAGGACATTTCATAATATGTTTATAAGGGTTATATCTTCCTAATGAAACAATCTATCAGGAAGATAAAACACTT
Organism: Noctilio leporinus; assembly: GCA_004026585.1. Classification (NCBI taxonomy): domain Eukaryota; kingdom Metazoa; phylum Chordata; class Mammalia; order Chiroptera; family Noctilionidae; genus Noctilio; species Noctilio leporinus. The sequence continues at coordinate 45,730 of PVIW01009794.1, forward strand.
GTAAACATATATGCACCCAACATAGGAGCAGCTAAATATATAAGGAAAAATCTTTTAGGACTTCAAGAAGGATGTTGACAGCAACACACTTATAGTAGGGGATTTTAATAGCCCATTATCAAAAATGGACAGAAATTCCAAGGAAAAAACACCAAATATATCATGGCATTGCACAAATGGACTTAAATGATATATACAGAACCTTTCACCCCAAAGAAGCAAAATACACATTCTTTTCAAATGCACATGGAGCTTTCTCAAAGAGAGACCACATGGTAGGACACAACGCAAGCCTCCACAACTTGAAGAAAATTGAAATCATACCAAGCATCTTCTCAGATTACAAGGGCTTGAAACTAGAAACCAACCTCAAGGAAAACCCAAAACATTCAAATTCATGAAGACCAAATAACATGCTATTAGTAATAAATGGGTTAACAATGAGATCAAAGAAGAAATAAAAAAGTTTCTGGAAACAAATCAAAATGAATGCACAACAGCCCAAAACCTATGGGACAGATGAAGGCAGTCCTGAGAAGGAAGTTCATAGCAATACAGGCCTAGAAGAATTGCAAATAAAAAAACCTTACCTGACAGCTCCAAGAACTAGAGGAACAACAAACAAAACCTAGAGTGATTAGAAGGAAGCAAATACTCAAGATCAGAGCAGAATTATATGACATAAAAATTTAAAAACAATTCAAAGGAACAATAAATTTAGGAATTTGTTCTTTGAAAAGATAAACAAAATCAATAGGCCTTTAACCAGGCTCATCAAGAAAAAAAGAGAGAGGACCCAAATAAATAAAATCAGAAATGAAAGAGGGGAAACCACAACTGATAACATGGAAATACAAAGGATTGTAAGAAATTACTATGAACAACTATATGACAAGAAATTTGACAACCTGGGTGAAATGCACAAATTTCTGGAAATACATAATCTTCCAAAACTGAAACAAGAAGAAGCAGAAGCATGAACAGGCCAGTAACAACTAGTGAAATTGAAGCAGTAATCAAAAAACTTGCGGTATACAAAAGCCTGTGACCAGATAACTACACAGGTGAATTTTCACCAAACATTTAGGGAAGAACTAACTCATATTCTTCTTAACCTATTCCAAAAAATCCAAGAAGAGAGAATGCTCCTACACTCTTTCTATGAGGCCAGTATCACTTTAATCCCCAAACCAGGTAAAGACACATCAAAAAAGAAAACTACAGGCCAATACCACTGATGAACATAGATGCTAAAATTCTTCACAAAATATTGACGAACAGGATCCAGCAATACATTACAAAGATCATATACCATGATCACATGGGATGCAAGGATGGTATAATATATCCAAATCAATAAGTGTAACACAACACATAAACAAACTAAGACAAAAATCATATGACCATATGAATAGATGATGGAAAAGCATTTGATAAAGTACAGTAGCCATTTACGATAAAAATGCTCAGCAAAATGGTAATGGAGGGAGCATACCTCAACAAAATAAAGGCTATATATGAGAAACCTGCAGCCAGTACCATACTCAATGCACAAAAACTCAAAGCTTTTCCCCTAAGATCAGCAACAAGACAAGGGTGTCTACTCTCTCCACTTCTATCCAACACAGTTTTGGAAGTCCTAGCCATAGTGATCAGACAAGTAAAAGGAACCAAAGGCATTCAAATTGGAAAAAAGGAAGTAAAGCTATTACTATTTGCAGATGACATGATAATGTACATAGGAAACCCTATAGACTTCAACAAAAATCTTCTTGACCTAATAAGTAAATTTGGCAAAAGAAAAAAAAAAAAAAAAAAGCTGGATACAAAGTCCACTGATATCCAGAAATCAAGGGCATTTTTGTACACCAACAATGAGAAACATCAGAGATAGAAACTAGGAAAAAATCCAATTTACTGTAGCAACAAGAAAAATAAAGTACCTGGGAATAAACTTAAACAAGGAGGTAGAAGACCTTAATCAGGAAACTACAGAACATTGAAGAAAGAAATTGAAGAAGACACAAATAAATAGAATCATAGACTACATTCATGGATGGGAAGAATTAACATCATTAAAATGTCCATACTACCCAAACCAATTTATAGATTCAATATAATCCCTATTAAAAGACCATGATCTATTTTGCAGATCTAGAACAAATACTTCAAAAATTTATATGGAATAAAAAATGACCATAAATAGCCATAGCAATCTTGAGAAAGAAGAGCAATGTAAGAGGAATTACAGTACTAGGTGTCAAACTATGTTACAAGGCCACTGTAATCAAAATAGTCTGGTACTGGCATAAGAATAGACATAAAGATTAATGACACAGAATATAGAGCCAGAAATAAACCCAGGTCTCTATGATCAATTAATATTTGACACAGGGGGAAGGAGCATAAAGTGAAGTGAAAATAGTCTCTTCAACAAGTAGTGTTTTTAGAACTGGAAAGGGAAATGCAAAAAAATGAAACTAGACCAAAAACTTACACCATACTTAGAATAAACTCAAAGTGGATAAAAGATTTAAATATAAGCCATGCCACCATGAAAGTCCTAGAGGAAAACATAGGCAGAAAAATTGCAGATATCCCATGCAGCCATATTTGCACTGATATTTCTCTTAGGGCAAGGAAAATAAAGGAACAAATGAACAAAAGGGACTACATCAAACTAAAAGTTTCTGCTCAGCTAAAGAAAACATCAGCAAAAAAGGGAACCAACAATATGGGAAAACATATTTACCAATGATACTTTGGACAAGGGATTGCTCTCCAAAATATATAAAGAATTTATACGACTCAATACCAGGAAGACATAAAACCCAATTAAAAAATGGGCAAAGAAACTAAAAAGTCACTTATTCAAGAACATACAAAGTGCCTATAGGCATATGAAAAGACTGTTCCACATAACTAGCTATCAGAGATATGCAAATTAAAATCACAATGAGATATCGATTCAAACTGGTCAGAGGGTCCATCATTGACAAATCAACAAGGGCTGGCAAAGATGTGGAGAAAAGGAAACTTTAGTATGTTGTTGGTGGGAATGCAGGCTGGTGCAGCCACTGTGGAAAACAGTATGGAATTCTCTCAAAAAACTAAAAAAGGAACTGCCTTTTAATCCAGTGATTCCCCTGCTAGGATTATACCTGAAGAATCCTGAAATACAATTTCAGAAGAACCTATGCTTCCCTATATTCATAGCAATGGTTTTTATAATAGCCAAGTTCTGGGAACAGCCTAAGTGCTTACCAGTGGATGAGTGGATCAAAAAACTTTGGTACATTTACACAATAGAATACTAGGCAGCAGAAAAAAGGAAGGGACTCTTGCCCTTTGCGACAGCATGGATGGAACTGGAGAGTATTATGCTTAGTGAAATAAGCTGGATGGCCAAAGACAAATACCATATGATCTCATCTAATATAAGAAAGTAATGAACGAAACAAACAAATAGAACCACA
>PVIW01009795.1:0-49198 GCA_004026585.1 Noctilio leporinus
TGTACCATCCTTGCATCCCTGGGATGAAGCCCACTTGATCATGGTGTATGATCTTTGTAATATACTGCTGAATCCGATTGGCCAATATTTTGTTGAGAATTTTAGCATCTATGTTCATCAGAGATATTGGCCTGTAGCTTTCTTTCTTAGTTGTATCTTGCCCTGGTTTTGGGATTAGAATAATATTGGCCTCATAGAAGGAGTTTGGGAGTCTTCCCTCTTGGAAGAAGTATTTTTAAAAGCTAATATACTGAGGGTAAATTAATAAAACCACTATGAAAGACACTTGTCAATCTTACAAAAATTACAAAATCATAAGCATTATGATTCACAAACTATTTCCAGAATTTGTTCTATCAATATACTCACACAAACAAAAATGATTTGTATATTATGTAGATATTATATTTGTGATAGCATTACTTGTAACAGCAAAAAATTAAAACAACCTGAGTACCGCTTCTGCAGAAGACTGGTAAATAAATTATAGTGTGTGTGTGTCTGTGTGTCTGTGTGTGTGTATGTATGTATGTATGGAATGGAATACTATGTAGTTATAAAAAACAATGGGATGGTGGTAATGGTGGCACAACAATGTGAATATTCTTGATGCCACTGAATTATACATTTAAAAGTGGTTAAGCCCTGACCAGTGTGGCTCAGTTGGCTGGGTGTCATCCTGCAAAGCAAAAGGTCATGGGTTCGATTCTGGTCAGGGAATATGCCTGGGTTACAGGTTTGGCTCTCAGTTAGGATGAGTACAGAAGACAACCAATTGATGTTTCTCTCTCATATAGATGTTTCTTTCCCACTCTCTCTCCCTACCCCTCTCTCTAAATATAAATACAATCTTTTTTAAAAGTTGTTAAAATGGTTCATTATGTTATGTATATTTTACCACAATTTAAAAAAACCCAGTGTAGTATTGGCCTAAACATAGGCATATGAGTATAGGGTAATGGAATGATATAGCCCAGAAATAAATCTTCACATGTATGGTCAAACAATTTTTGACAAAGGTGCCAGGACCATGCAATGAGTAAAGGACAGTCTTTTCACCAAATAACATTGGTAAAAGTAGTATATATCCACATGCAAAACTATGAAGTTGGACCCTTACCTTATACCAGGGATTTTTCAATCAGTGTGCCACAAGAATTTTTAAAATACGCAATACTTGAATATTTAGTCAGGGGGCACTGATCTTTACCCTTAGATTGTCAAATAAAAAAGTGACAACAGCCAACATAACAATAGCTGTCCCATGTGAATGAATCAAAATTATACCTATTTTTGTCAGGTCAACAAACAAATAACATCTTTTTTGTGTGCCCCTGACATTTAATAATTAGTCTATGTGTGCCATGAGATGAAAAAGGTTGAGGGGGACAGAGGGGAGCAAAAAGGGGATGGATGTAATACAACAACAATAAAATTAAAAAAAAAAAAAGGTTGAAAATCACTGCCTTATACCATATATAAAAATTAAATCAAAGTGGATTAAAAACCTAAGTGTAAGAGCTAAGACTATGAAAATCTTAAAAGAAAACTTTAAAGCTTCATGACATTGGATATGGCAATGATTTCTTGGAATGACATGAAAAGCAGTGGCAACAGAAGAATATACAGATAAATTAGACTTCAACAAAATCTGTGCACCTAAGGACACTATCAATGGGGTAAAAAGGCAACCCATGAGTAGAAGAAAATATTTGTAAATCATATATCTGATAAGGGATTAACATCTAAAACATACATATTAAAGAACAACAAATATGAAATAACATTGAACATACTATTCTGCATCTTCCTTTGTCCATTTTAGAACACCTAAGTTTTCAGTTATGATGTTCCAAGCACTAGAGAAAAAGTAGTGAAAGAAATAACTAAAAGAGACATAGTTCCTACTCTCATACAGCTTACAGTTTACATATTAAATACATAAGCACACAAGTGTGTGTGTGTATATATACACATATATATTTATACACATCATATATGCATGTACACATATATGCAACACATAATACTGACAAATCCTCCAAAGAAAAAAAAAACAGTATTATTAAATAACCTAACAAAAGAACCAAATTCCAAGTACAGGGTATGGTGTGTGTGTGTGAAAGAAATAAATGACCTTTGGCCTGAGATCTGAAGTTTGACCAGAAAGAGTTAGCTAGGCAAAACAAGATGAGAAAAGGATTCAAGGCACAGAAAACTAGCACACGCAATGGCCCCAAGCCAAGAAAGCATCTCATGTGTATAAGGTACACAAAGAACTCCAGTGTTGCTAAGTGTACTGAGGAAGGGAGAGAAAAGGAGATGATGCTAGGAGAGGCTTTGCAGGCCATGCTCCAGGTTTTGAATTTAATCCCAGGCACAACGAATGGACACGGAGCCAATTTATTTTTTAAAAAGAGTTCTCTGGATGCTGTGTGGAGAACAGACTGGAAGGGGCTAAGAATGGAGGTGGCATTAGTGAGAAATGATTCTGGCTTGGCCCAGGGTGGTGGCTTGAAGATAAAGGAAAGGAGTTGAGATATATTTCAGAAGTAGAATCAACAGGATTGGTAATTAGGGGAAGAGGAAGAAGTCAAGAATGATTCCCAGGTTTCTGGCAGTTGAATGGGGAATTCTGAAGGAGGAATGAATTTGCAGATGGGGAAGATCAAGAGGTCAGTGTTAATCGAAACATCCATTGGGTGGTGGCAATAATTAGATACATGCATCTAGAGTTCAGAAGAGAAATCTGAGCTAATATTATAAATTTAGGCCTTGTCTGCCCACAGATGGTATTAAAGCATAGGAGTATATGCTATCACCTACAAAAAGTGTGCAGTGCAAGAAGAGGCCCAGGACTCCGTCCTGGAGACCCTAACATTTAGTAGTCAGACAAGGAAGAAGAGGTAATAAGAGACAATGACAAAGAACAGAGTTAGGAGAAAAACCAGGGAAGTCAAGAGAAAAAAAAATGTGGGGAGAAAGAAGTGGGGAAGAAGTCATATAAGACAAAGGCTAACAAACATCTTGATTTAGCAACACAGAAACCCTTGGTTACCCTGACAGTCTTCTTCCATTATAAATATAATTAACTTATCCATATTCCTTTTAATGGACGTTTGGATTCTTTCTAATTTTCTATCATTATAAACAGTGCTCTGGTGAATGTCCTTGTACATACATTTTGCCCCCTATTTATTCTAATATATCTGTCTGAGAGACTCCCTAAAAATGGAAATGCAGAAACTCAGTGGATTATAGCTAAAAAGGAACTTAGAAATGCCCTTGAACATGTGTTTCCATACCCCTTGGGTAATCATCATTAGTATATTATAGCAATAATACAATATATGAAAGCCAGAGCCAATCAGCAGACAGGTTTATTCTTAGTTAATTATTCTCCGAGGCAAGATATTCACATTGTGGTTAGCTGAGTAAATAAGTTCAGAAGTTTCCTTTACTGTCTTAACAGAAACACAGATTTTAAAGAAAGGAAGTCAAAATAATTTTCATCTTCAGTCCTGACCTTTTAACACTGAGGTATATATACTAACGGCTATATTGATTTTTTTTTTTTTTAAGATTTTATTATTTTTAGAGAGGGGGAAGGGAGAAAGGAAGAAAGGGAGAGAAACATCAATGTTTGGTTGCCTTTCATCTGCTTCCAGCTGGGGCCCTGGAGAGAGACCTGACTTGCAACCTGGCTATGTGCCCTGATTGGGAATTGAACCAGCGACCCTTGGGTTCGCAGGCCGGTGATCAATCCACTGAGTCACACCAGACAGGGCCTTGAATTGTATTTTGATACTCCCATTCAAATATCCTCACTCTTTATTTGTAATGAAGTACAGAAGCAGGGAGACAGGTTCTACACCACTGCTCTCGGAATTCCAAGCCAGGTCCTTTGGACTTTTACATTTTGCAGCCTCAGAACGCTAACGACTCTACAGCACAATACTTCTGAATTCAGTGTTAGACTAAGATTCTGGCCTCAGCCTTTTCTCAAAGGTACAATTTGCATTATTCTGACACAAAATGCCAAGGTCACTAATCTGAGGAAGGAGCAGAGGCATTTTGAAGATCCAAAGTTGAGGGGAAAATATTTGCAATGAGACCTTTGTAGTTAAAATCTCATCCTTCTTCCTGTCCCAGATGTTTTCCCCTCTTCAGTCTCCTCTTCTTCATATATTGAATTTAATCTCACAACTGCGGGTTAATGTTCAGCTGTGAGGGGCAGATGATGGAGCCTGCTAAAATTATCTGGGGAATAATAACAGTGTCTCAACTTTTCTAACACCAGAAAACAAGAGTTCCTGAGTCATGACTCTTGCTTGTAGGCCCTCAAATAGAGCAAAGGGAACACTGAGCCAAAAAAGGAAAATGGAAACTCCCAAGTTTTAGGCAATATATTTTCTTCTGGAACAATTTCACCACCAAAATGTTACAGAGAAGCAAAGAGGTTAACCAGGAAGAACTGAGGGTCATTTTTTTTTTTTCTTAAAGGAGGAAGAACAGTCACAGAAAACTGAATATAAATGCTGTTCTTTATTGGGACAATGGAATGAGTCAAGTTATAACAAGACTGGGAAAAGCTGTGACACAGGGGAGGGCATCATGGAGAGTTGGAGGAGGAATCTGTGTGCTGTGTCCTGCCACTATGTGGTGTGGTCTTTAGTCGTAATTGCTGGACATCAAGATCACCATCTGTCAGAGGAGTGGGATGAACGTTAGCCACACAGTGGTTTTTAAATTCCTTCCTGGCTGAAAGAGTTTGAGATCTTATTTAGAATATCTTATTTAGAATTTAACATGTAAAAGGGATCAAAGCAGGATGCCAGGGTGAAAGGGCCTAGGCTCAGTTCTTTAGATCTTTCCATTTTCCCAGAATTGTCCCCTGAGTTTCCTCTGAAGAACTCAAGATAGTTTGAAAACCACTGGACTGGATTTCCTTTAATTCCAAAAATACATGAGTCAATGAGAAACTTTCTGCAAAGACACAAAATTCCACCATGGGAATCAAATTTTAATCAAGATAATGGTGAGTGAAATAAAAGTCATTCAATTTGACTCATCAATAAGCTCTTCCTTACCTCAAATTTAATAATTAAACAGTATAGAAGTTTAGTAAAAGAAAACTCTGGGACTATAAAGTACTCATGAACACAAGCTCTGATGCTATAAAAATTACTCCTAGGTAACGTATAAATGTAAAATGCATTGTTAACAATTAGAAAGTAAACCCTGGTCTTCCCTCTGCTGAACTTCTTGTCTTTTCCTCTACAGAGAACTGTCACCACACCCATGGCTCAGGTTTTGGGCTCAATAGTTCAAAGGCCCCCAGGCAAACAACAAACTGTGACAAAAGGTGTGAAGTCTCTCATTTGTACAGACTGGATTCATCACAAATTTACCCAGTCAAGAACCAGTTAAAATGTTTCAACCTTTACCTGCAGATCATGGAAAACATGATGGGGATCTATAGCACCCTCAGAAAATGCGTATTGTTACCAGAATAAAAAGTAGAAAAAGACACCCATAGCACAGTGGATAAGGTGCTGGCCTGAGAACCCAAAGGTCGCAGGTTCGATTCCCCAGCCAGGGCACATGACCAGGTTGCAAGCCAGGTCTCCAGTCAGGTCTGTGGCTGAAGGCAGGTGAAACGCAACCATACATTGATGTCTCTCTCCCTCTCTGCCTCTCTCCCTTCCCCTCTTTCTAAAAATAATGAAATAAAATCTTAAAAAAAGACACCCATATTGGAGAAAAGATGCAATAAAGGTTCTTGGATTAGAAATAGTGCATTCTCCTCAAGTCCACAAAAACATTCCTTAGTGAACGCAAAACTGAAAGTGGTTAAACATTTGACAAGAATAAGGGCCTGAGGTTGCCACAAGGCCTTCCCACAGAGGAGGACATAGCTCGCATGTGTCGTGAGGGCACTGGGGGGTTAGTACTGCAGTGGCATCTAAGCCAGTGGACCAGGAAGCAGCTAAATCCTAATGCCAGAGCAGTTTCAGATTAAAAATTTCAGATTTGAGGTTTTACTTAAAGATGGAAAGTATATTCATTTATACATATATGTTTTTTTTTTTTTTTTAACATTTTTTTGTGGGGGGGGGAGAAGGGGGAAGAAGAGGGAGAGAGGGAAGGAGGGGGAGAGAGGGAGGGGGAGGGGAGGGAAGGACCAAGATTTTATTTATTTATTATTTTTAGAGAGAGGGGAAGGGAGAGGGAGAGAGACATCAATGTATGGTTGCCTTTCACCTGCCTCCAGCTATGGACCTGGCAGGAGACCTGGCTTGCAACCTGGTTGTGTGCCTTGGCTGGGAATCGAACCAGCAACCTTTGGGTTCGCAGGCCAGCACCTTATCTGAAATATATTTTAAGTGCTAATCATTTTCACTGACAAAAAAAAAAAAGTAAAGCCCAGCTCATTCTGAGAGGTAATGCGGAGGTTGAAGAAATAGGGAAGGTCAAGAAATTCTAAGTCCAGAGTATCAGACAGATCATTTATGTGACCCAGTGATTCTTTATTGGGGGCATTACTTGCCCCAAGGGACACTTAAAAAAGTCATGGGACTCTTACTGAGGTTTCTCCTTCACCCCCTTTTTCTTTTTCTTTTTCTTCTGGTTGTCATAATGTCATTGGGTGCTACCAGCATTTGGAAGAAGGCAAGATGATGAACATCCTGCACAAAAAAGATCTGCCTCATCCAAAATGCTAATAGCACCACCACTGAGAAGCATTGAGAAGAGAATGAATCTGGAAGCCAGAGAAGGCCGCCCACTGCAGCAAAGGGGAGGCTAAGAGGAGCACAGTATAATTAGTTGCGGGCCTCAAAGCACAAGTTTAGACCTTCAGAACAAGGCACAAAATACAAGGGGTGGGAAACAGTACAGTGGTAGAGGAGTAGCATCTCTGACTCCTGGCCCCAGAATATTTCAGAGAAGCATGTGCAGAAAGAGCAGGCAGACACTACTCAGAGACAGAATGCAGGTCAAGGGAAAACCAAGTTCAGCTGAAGAGAGGTGGAGCTAGGGAGGGTGAAAAGGGTAAGAATATGAAGAAGTTTCTACAGAACAGGGAGTTTCCAACTCCCATTAATCACATCTCAATGCTGTCTCAAATCCTTCCCTTCCTTTCCATTCCCCCTGCTCCCAACCCTCAATAGCTTTCACTTGGGTTCTCAAGAATCCCATGACTTGTCTCCATGCTGTCAATCTCTCACCTTTCCAGTGTAACTTTTACAGCTTTGCCAGAAGCATCTTTCTAAAACGCAAGTATCATCACAGCATTCTCCCTGCATGCAAACCTTCAATTGTTTCTTTTGTTTATCTAACTAAACTTAGCATGGCCTTCAAGGCCTTCCATCATATGGCCCTAACTGAACTGTACCAGTCCTTTCTTCCCTTTGTACTTCTCCATGCTAGACTGCTTACTTTCCTATTCCCTTTACTCATGTTCTGCTTCCACAGTCCTTTGCCTGAATCTATCATTCGGCTTTATGTTCAAGTTCACTGCTTCAAGTTCACAAGTACCTCTCTTCCACTATCAGTGCTTCCTAAATTTTCCTGAAGGTAAAAATCACCTGGAATGCTTGTTAAAAACACAAATTCCTGAGCCCACCCCAGACAAATCAAATAGGGGGAAGGGGAAGGCAGGGAAGCCATATAGGATGGTTTTAAATCGTATCTAAAACAATATTTTACATTCTTCTCATCAAAAAGTCATCGGTCTCTCATCCCATCACCCAAGGTGCCAAAGGGGAAGAAGGTGGCACTGGTCCTCATGGTCGTGAAGAAGCAGGAGGCCAAAAAGGTGGTGAACCCCCTGTTTGTGAAGGGGCCCAAGAACTTTGGCAATAGCCAGGACATCCAGCACAAGAGGAACTGCACCTGCTTTGTGAAATGGCCCGCTACATTCGGCTGCAGTGGCAACGGGCTATTCTCTACAAGTGTCTGAAAGGGACTCCTGCCATCAACCAGTTCACCCAGGCCCTGGGCCATCAGACAGCTAAACAGCTGCTCAAGCTGGCTCCCCAGTAGGGGTCTGAGACCAAGCAAGAGAAGCACAGACTGCAGCCCAGGTTGAAAAGAAAGCTGCTGGCAAAAGGGACATCCCCACCAAAAGGCCACCTGTCCTTTCCTTTGAGCAGGGGTCAACACTGTCACCAACCTGGTGGAGAGCAAGAATGCCCAACTGGTAGTGATGGCTCACAATGCGGATCCCATTGAGCTGGTGGTCTTCCTGCCCACCCTGCGCTACTGCATCATCAAGGGAGAGGCCAGGCTGGGGTGTCTGGTCCACAGGAAAACCTGCACCACTGTTGCCTTCACCCAGGTCAACTAGAGAACACAAAGGAGTTCTGGCCAAGCTGGTGGAAGCAATCCAGACCAATTACAAAAACAGATACGAGGAAATCCACCACCACTGGGGAGATAACGTCCTGGTTCCCAAGTTGGTGGCTCTTATTGCCAAGCTGGAAAAGGCTAAGGCAAAGGAGCTGGCTACCAAGCTGGGCTAAGTGTGCACTGGGGAATTTTCTGTACTTAAAAATAACAAAAGTTCTCCTTTGGCAAAAAAAAAAAAAAAAAAGTGTCAAACTCTTCTCCCTCCGAATATGAACCAGTGTTAGAGACTCGCTTGTAATGAAGAGAATGTGGCAAAAATGTATGACCTCTGAGGCTAGGTCATAAAAGGCCATATATTTACTGACCCTGACTTCCTTCCTCCTTTGTTCCCTTCCTCCGTGTCTGGATGTTTGCCCTTGGAATGCAGCCAACCAAGCCAAGCAGAGCCACATGGAAAAGCATGTGTAGGTGCTCTGATCAGGACTCCAGCTGAGAGAGCAGATGACTATCAGCATCAACTGCCTCACTGGTGAGCTGAGTGAGCCTTTAGATAAAACTGTGGGCCCCAGACTTGAGTACCCTGACTGATTCTGAGGGGAGGAGAAGCAAGCTCTGCCCAAATTAGAGGTTAATAAGCAAAATAAATGTTCTTATTATTTCAAGTCACTAAATTTGGAAATTTTTTTTCCATGTAGAATAGACAACTGCAACCATATTATTAAGAGGTACCCCATGTGATTCTTAAGGTGAAGGAAGTTTGGGAACTCCCTTTACTATGTAAACTATACTGTTAAGTTCCATGAGGGCAGGGATTAAGTCTTAACAGTTTTCCAGATCTTGATCCCTTTTAATATATACATTTTCATTAACTGTCTTTTTTTACATGAATAATACATGTTTGACATAAGACTACAGCAATATAAAATGCATAATGTAGAAGGTAAAAGGGCTAGGAAGTCTCACACAGCCACAACTTTATCTTTTTCGTTGTTGTTGTTTTAAGATTTTATTTCATTATTTTCAGAAAGAGGGGAAGGGAGAGAGGCAGAGAGGGAGAGAGACATCAATGTATGGTTGCTTTTTCACCTGCCTCCAGCCACAGACCTTGACTGGAGACCTGGTTTGCAACCTTGTTATGTGCCCAGGCTGGGGAATTGAACCTGTGACCTTTGGGTTAGCAGGCCGGCGCCCTATCCACTGTGCTACCAGCCAGGGCCGCCACAACTTTATCTTAAGTGATAACCAAAATCAACATTTTGAAAGAGCAGTGTATTTCACATAGCAGTTGCTTGATGGATTTGTTATTGAAGAAAAGGTGACATTATAGATGGCAGAATCCTCTTATTGGTATTTAATATTATAGATATAGCTCCTAGAATTACTTTCTTCAACTCTTTACCATCTTTCTTCTCTTAAATACATTATAGCTTCTATGAATTAACAAACTACTAGTGAGGTAAAACTACCATCTGACAATGGCATCTCTATTTGAGAGAAGTCAATGTATTTGTCATTATGGTTTATTATTTACATATACCATTTCTTTAACATTTGTTGAGTATCTACTATATTCAAATCACCATGCTAGTACACACTAGGGATTCAAAATAAGCAGGGAAGGTACCCTCATATCAAAGAACTCATGATCCAGAGCAGCAAACTTTTTCTTTAAGGGCCAGATAGTAAATATTTTAGACTTTGAGGGCCAGATAGTCTCTCTAGCAACTCTCTAGCAGCTATAGTTAATGCACAAATGGATGTGGCTGTGTTCCAGTAAAACTTTATTTAATAAAATGCAGCCAGGGGACAACAGGCTACCTACAGAGTTTGCAATGTTCAACAGAACTTCATGTAGTGATGGAATGTTTCTGTGATGTCTAGTGTGGTAGTCACCAGCTACATGTAGCTATTGGACACTTGAAATATGGCTAGTGCATCTGATTAACTGAATTTTAAATATTATTTAATTTTAATTTTAATTTTAATAGCCATATATGTAGTAGCTACTATATTAGGCAATGCAGGTAAATAGTGCACCTTACATTCCATTCCCTTCAACTAAATCAAAACTATCTTTAAAACTCACTTCAACCTGGAAGCCTTCCTGATTAGCCTCTGCCCATTATGGTCACTCTCTCTCTTTCTTATTCTGCATCGTGGCCTTACTCCTACTTATTTGAGGCTTGCTGACATTTTGTTTAATACTTAGTGTTTCATGATTATCTTTTACATTTGTAACTTTTTCCCCAAGTAAACAAAAATTCAAAGACAAAATGTGTCTCCTGATTACTATCATAAAACCACCTTCTCCACAGTGTCTATATGGTGCTTACAATCCAAAAGGAGCTCAATAAAGCCATTTTATATCATGTACTTCCTTTACTGATTTCCCTGGCAGGTGGTAATGTTTGCTCCAAACAGATGGTCCTTTTGGATCAGAATCAGCACTTACTTGGAGAATATCTCTACGATAGCTGATGACTTGTTTTTGTTGACAAGAGAAAGTTCTTTGGCTGTTACCCTCAATGAAAGTGAATTCCATTGCCGTCGATTAAATGGAGTTGAGTCCATCTTGTGTACAGGTACTGAAATACCTATTTAATAAAAAGACAGAATATTAGACACAAAACAGGATTCTCCAGCATCCAAGTACTGGCAGTGACTGTTGTGAGAGAGTAGACAGCTTCAGAGCAATGGACCCCATTCCTCTACCGGTTCTCTCAAAAACCATAATCTTGGTCAAATGATTCAATATCTTTGGGTTGTAGTTTCCTGTAAAAGGAGAAGGTTAGACCAGATGATCTCAAAGGTCTCTTCCAGTTCCATCATTTTATGACTGACCCTACTGTGCAAACATCAATTGGCCTTTCCCTGAACTTAAGTCTGTTCCAAAGTCACATTTGGAGTGAAATGTTCCACTCTTCTGAGTTACATCCCAGGGGAGGTACAATCAGCATCTCTGTGGACTCAGGTCTAAATTAGGTACCGCTTACATCCAAGTTTCTCTTGGCTGCCCTCTCCCCAGGCTCTGCAGCAGTGACCACTTATTGTTGGTGAAAGAGCTGGGACACAGCAATGGATAATATGAAGAACAAGGGCTTTAAGGCGAGATAGACTTCAGTTAAAATCATAACTTTGTTACTTTGAACAAATTATCTTTTCAGTTTTAGTTTCCTTAGCTGAGAAAATGAGAATAATGCCTACCTTTATAAGGCTTTTTGATTTAGGGATATAACATACTTAAAATAGTAGGCATATTACAGTAGTATTAAAAGCATTTTAAGTACAGTATATTAGTATTGGGTTTTGTTATAATTTTTTTAAAATATTATATTTATTTATTTTTAGAGAAAGGGGAAAGGAGAAAGAAAAGAGGGAGAGAAACATCAATGTAAGAGAGAAACATCAATCAATTGCCTCTTGCACGCCCCCAACCAGGGACTGGGCCCACAACCCACGCATGTGACCTGAGCAGAAACCAAACCAGTAACCTTTCAGTTCATAGGCCAGGGCTCAATCCACTGACCCACACCAGCCAGGGCAGTTTTTGTTACAATTCTTATTATTTTAAGCCTTTTAACAATTGGGGAAAGTATAATGAACTTTAAATTCAGGAGACTAAAACCTCTTTACTTAAATTCTTTCCTAAAATCCTTTTAAGTCAAAGAATGCCATGCCCTTGCTATCACCTAGTCTCTATCCTGACTTGTTTGGTTGTTTTGTTCCAGTAATTACCAAAGGAGTTCCAATCTTTGTCCAAACAAGGTGAGATTAGAAATGAGTCAACAGCTTCCTTATTTAAAGAGTGAAAAGATAGATGAAAAGTACTTCTTGCAGCTCTCTTTACAACTGCAGAGCCTAACTGATCAGGCTAGTAGAATGTATGGTTCAGGCACTGCTTCCAACAGCCTGACAACAGCAGAACACACACACACACTTACCCAAGCAACTTGGGCCTCCAATTTGCACTAAAAGTCCTGGGCTACAAGTGAGTGATAAGCAGCCCTAAAAGACCGTGCTGCTTTTCTACATGTAGCACTTGTTCTTCTAAGAACATCCTTGTCTGAAAATAACACTAACTTAATTATTTTTGTTTACTTATTCATTCTAATCTCCAAGTTGGAAGGCAACATAGAACCCTCTAATGGTAAGGGCTCTGATGTTAGAAACAGATACATCAAAGGGTGTGCTGGCCTCATCACCTAAAGTTGTGTCTGCCCCTAAATCTTAGATTTCTCATCCATAATAACAGTACTTACTTCATCACAGCCTTACGAGGACAGATAAGATAAAAAAGAAATGGCCCTGACATAGAATAAGTAAGCAATGAATGTTCAGCTTTTATATTATCTCTTCTTACTGGATAAAATAACCTTAATTCTATTCACGTTCTTTGCAATAGCCCTGAACATATCAAATAATATATGATATTTCTCTATTTGCTTTCCACTTTATAATTGACAAACCCACTACACATTGTCAGCTTTTTCTCTAACAAGAGATACTGAAAGGGGATGGATGTAATACAACAACAATAAAATTAAAAAAAAAAAAGAATACAGTGGATAAGGCACCAGCCTGCGAACCCAAAGGTCACGGTTCAATTCCCCAGCCAGGGCACATAAACAGGTTGCAAACCAGGTCTCCAGTCAGGTCTGTGGCTGGAGGCAGGTGAAAGGCAATCATACATTGATGTCTCTCTCCCTCTCTGCCTCTCTCCCTTCCCCTCTTTCTAAAATAATGAAATAAAATCCTAAAAAAAATAAAAATAAAAATAAAAATAAAAATAAATAAATAAAAAAGAAAAAGAAAAAGACACTGAAGCATCCAACAATTCAGCTAAACTTAATTATGCAAAACCACAATAATAACCCTTTAAGTCAAATTTAGGAAATACTGAGCAATACTTTAAGACATTGTTTAATATAATTATGTTTCCAGTATAGATGTGGGTATAAACGTTGTCAATTCTACCACCATCAATTCTGAGTCAAACAAATACATACAAAAGATATGTTCTCAAATTTGTTTGTAAAAAAATAAATAAATAAATTACTTGAGGGACTGAGTGTGATTAAGAGAAAGGGTTTAATTGCCAAGTCTAATTCCATGGTTTTGTTTACTCTTGGCCAGAAAGTTAGGAAAAGTCAGAGCATCTATGTAAGTCTACGGTAAGCACACTTTACACTCGAGAAATGAGGTGGCTCACACCCCGACCACATTTCTCTTCACAGAAGCATACTGCTATTTTTTAGCAATGTGATTAGCACCCTATGTAACAGATATAAGTGAGTCACCTGGTACCAGGTTGCTGAGTAACTGCTTCCTATAAGGTGTATGGAGACGGCCTTACCCAATAGTGTGCATGCATAATCTATCTGTACTAACGTGTACAGAAATAACACAAGGCTGAATGTGGTTAGAGGCAATGCATTGTTCAGGACCTGAATTTCTGGCTTGTTGGGTGGGATTGACTTGCAATTTAGGAACATCAGAATTTCAGCAAGCAAGGGCAGGAGGAGGAAAGTACATACCAGTCAGAGAGAATAGTATTACACCATAGGGAACTGTAATAACACAGGAGACTTCAGTGAAGTTAAGAGTCTAGGTGCAAAAGAAGTTGAAGATAAGTAATGGAAAGAGAACAGGAAGAGCCTTGAATACTATGCTAAAGAGTTTGGGCCATATTCCAACAGTGAGAAGAACTAGCCTCTGAGTGAGGTGAGATGAAGTCTAGTAATCTTAAAGTGCCACTCCCTAGTACACATGACCTTTATAGCAAATAAAAGAGTAATTTCTCTGAGCCTCATTGTGTGCATTTGTAAGAACAGAACTCTGCAGTGAATTCCCCACAGTCTCTGTGAACAATTTCTTAAAAAGTAAGTAGCATAATAGAGCCATGTTTTTTAAGATTTTTTATTTATTATTTTCAGAGAGAGAGGAAGGGAGAGAGGCAGAGAGACATCAACATATGGTTGCCTTTCACCTGCCTCCAGCTACAGATCTGCTGGAGACCTGGCTTGGAACCTGGTTATGTGCCCTGGCTGGGGAATTGAACTAGCGACCTTTGGGTCGGCAGGCCAGCACCTTATCCACTGTGCTACCAGCCAGGGCTAAGAGCCATGTTTTAAATGATGATTCTACAGCAGTGCATAACTCGAAAACAATGGAAAAGATTGGAGTTTAAATCATTAGTCAAGTGATTCTAAAACCAAGTGAGACGTAATCAAGGTTTAAATTAGAATAGGTGGGAATAGAAAGGTGGAGGAGAGAATTGACAGTTCTTAAAATAAAATGAACTTAGAGTAAGAGAAGGAACCAAAGTTGACATCATCAAACTTGTATAATGTTGAATGTTGATGTCATTTGCAGAGACAGTATAAGGAAAAATAGGGAGAACGAGTTTTGCTTTACACATGTTGAGCTATACATGTCAGGAATAAAAACACTAATGGCTCAGTGAATTGAGTGCTGGCCTGTGAACCAAAGGGTTGCTGGTTCAGTTCCCAGTCAGGACACATGCCTGGGTTGCAGGCCAGGTCTCCAGTTGGGAAAGTGGGAGAGGCAATCAATTAATGTTTCCCTCTCTCTCTCTCTCTCTCTCTTTCTAAAAAATAAACTTTAAAAAAAAATTAAAAATACTAGTGATATACAATAGGAAGCTTAAAATTCAATGCTAAGGTTAAAAATCAGACTCTTGGAAAGAAATAAACATTTTTAAAACATCTACTTTATGAGAGGTACAGATCTCACTTAATCCTTACAATTACTTTACAAGACTAGTTTTATTATATTTATGATGAAGAAATTGAGGTTCAGAGATTTAAACAGCTTTACGATGATCACTTAGCTACTAAGTAGCAGGGCTGGGATTCAAACCCATATTCTGTTTGATTCCAAAGTCAATTTTCTTTCCTCTACAAGTAATGAATCATAATTAAAACCATTGCTTTTAGCCAAGGTAGAAAATTGGGTAGCAAAATCTCTAAAACCCTCTAGATGTACACTCATAAAAATGATCTTTTAGTAAGAATTTAGTGGCAATGGCCTGCCCAGTAGGTCAGTTGGTTAGATAGTTATCCCAATTTGCCAAGGTTGCAGGTTCAATCCCAAGTCAGGGCACATACAAGAATCAACTAATGAATGCATAAATAAGTGAAACAATGAATCATTCTTTCCCTCTTCCCCTCCCTCTCTGTTTCTCCTTCTTCTCTTGCCCTTCCCTTTCATGAGTTTGCATTAAAAAAAGGTGTGATACCTCCTCCCTTACCGTGTGCCCTCTCAAATGACAGTCCCATTCTCAGATTTTAGGACAATTTCATTCTAGAAATCCTGATAAGAGTGAAAAAGGCATGCACCAGCACCTGGAAAGACCCACTCAGAAAAAGATACTCAGTCAAGGCCACTACAATATCCTTGAATATTTTTTCCAGAGGCCCTGTGGACTTTAAGATCTAATCAATTGTACTGCCATATACAAATAATAATAGCAGCTATCACTTATTGGGCATTTACTAACTCAATTAATCCTTACACAATCCTGGAGTAGTATTTCCATTGTTTAAAATGTAGGTCATTGAGGTTGAATAATTTGCCTAATGTCACATAGTTAATATATATTCCAGGCAGAATCCAGTATTTCAGACTATGGATGAAACAGTTCTGCTGAAAGTTACCTTACAGGGTGCTCTGTTCATGAATTCCTAACTGGGCAGGTCATGGAGGATAATTACACCCCAGGCCTATAACTTCTTTAGTGGAAGATTTTAAATTAAACCCTGTTCATTGTTCTTGTGCATCTAGGTTACTATCCCTTTGAAATAACAGAAGTACTACCTCTCCAAGGCATAACATATATGTGCTTAAGGGAGCACATAATCTTAATTATCCTGTGATCTAATCCCTACCTTGCTTTCCCTGACCTTCATGTATTTGTACTTAAATGCATAAAGTAAACTGCAAAACTGTTCTTCTCCGAAGCATTTGAGATCTTGTTTCCTGGCATTGTTATTAGTTTGGCTTAAATAAACTCTCATAAAAACTCTCTACAGGTTTGGACATTTCTTATGTCAACAAGACTCCAAACCCAACCTCTTAGGTCATATGCATTCTCCTATCACTTCACTGTGAACAAAGAACTGCTGCAAAGGTTGACAGTTGTGTTCAAGAAGAGTTAAAGGAAACAGATATAACAAAAATAACTCTAAGTCCTGGTTGGTGTGGCTCAGTAGATCAAGTGCCAGCTTTCGAACCAGAAGGTTGCGGTTCAATTCCCAGTCAGGGCACAGGGCACATGCCTGGGTTGCTGGCTAGGTTCTCAGCTGGGGGTGTGCAAGAGGCAGCTGATCAATGTATCTGTTGCACATCACTGTTCCTCTCCCTCTCTTTCTCCTTCCCTTCCCTTCTCCCTAAAAATAAATAAGATATTTTTTGAAAACTCTAAAAATAATAACAATAAAACAAGATTTTTAGCCTCAGAGACTACAAGGACAATGGTGTAACAGATAAAAAAGGGATACATAGAAAGGGGAATAATTTGTTAATAAGAAAGATGTCTTCAGCTTTAGATCTATGTGGCAGACTTTTATAAGAAAGCAGCTTAGAAATCAAGTAACCAAATCCCCCTTTTTTTTTACAGTAAGGGAGTTAAGGCACATGAAGGTCCAAGAATTTCCCTAATTCACCAGCTAGTTAGTATGAGAGCCAGAGTTCTAATTCTCACTTTGAACTTCTTTTTTTATCATAGCAGGTAGGTTGAGGTAGAATAGCAAAACATCCTGTGGGTGAACTGTAGCCCAGAAATAATGATCTCTGAACAAAGGTTCTTGGAAGTTTACCGGTTGGGCAATGACTCACTGGGAAATCTGGTCCCAGGTACAGTTTCCGTTTCTTTAAGCTATTGCTTAGGGCGAGGTTTCTAGCTCCAGGAAACCTTTTCTAATAAGACTTAAACCTACTCTAATATAGACTTACCTACCTAAATAAATTGGCTCCCAGAAACCAGGCTGGGACAAAAGCAAATGAGCTGCCACTAATAAATTCCTGAATCTCGTTCTTGTTCTTATAAACCCAATCTAAGTCACTCCTATAGTTTCTCTCTCTCCCTCCCTCCTTCCCTCTTCTCCCCATTCCTCCCCCCCTCCCCTTCCTCCTTCTCATCTCCTCTTCCTCCTGAGATTGCTACTTTTGCAAGAGACATAATTGCCTGAGTTACAGCCTCAAAAGATAAAAAGAACAAAGTATAGTTGACTTTTGAACAATAGGGGTTTGAACTGTGTGGGTCCACTTACATGCAGATTTTTTTCCCCAGTAAATAACATAAATGTATTTTCCTTATGATGTTCTTAATATTTTTTCTCTAGCTTACTTTATTGTAAGAATATAACACATAATATATATAACATATTAAATATATGTCAACTGACTGTTTATGTTATTGGTAGGGCTTTGGGTTGACAGTAAAATTTGGGGAAGTCAAAAGTTATACACAGCCCTGGCTGGGTAGCTCAGTTGGTGGCCAACACACCAAGGTTGTGGGTTCAATCCCCAGTGAGGGCATATACAAAGCTCAACCAATGAATGCATGGATGGATGAACACAATAAACTGATCTCTCTCTCTCCCCCTTCTCCCTTCCTCTCTCTAAAATCAATAACTAAAGAAAAAAACTTTTTTAAGTTACACAGTTTTTTGCACAGGAGTCAGGTCCTCCCACCCCTGCGTTGTTTAAGGGTCAACAGTTCAACAAATTCACTTATTCAGAGAAAACATTATTTTTTAGAAATAAATTGTAGAGTTTTAATTTTTTTAAACTAAGAGCTCTTTCCAATTTGGATGACAACAGATAAGCAACTAATTAAAATGGGAAAAAACCAAAATTTTTTAAGGTTTGAAGGAAAATTTTAAATAAAAACAACATGAAATATGTGCCCACATAATATTTTTCAGAACATAAACATTTATTTTTTTTACTTAAATTTACTGTTGTTGTATTACATCCATCTCCTTTTTCCTCCCCTCTGTCCCCTTCCCCACCTACCCACTCCCCCACAAAGTCAATTCCACTTGGTGTCTATGTCCATGGTTCTTCCATGCTAGTTCCTTGATTCAATTGTTCTCCTTCTTTGCCTCCTCCTCCCCTCTGCCTACTGAAAGTCTATTCATTGTATTCATGTATCTGGTTCTGTTTGGCTTGTTTGTTTTTTTGTTCATTATTGTCCTGCAATGGGTGAAATCATATGGTATTTGTCTTTCACCAACTGGCTTATTTCACTAAGCATAATACTCTCCAGTTCCAGCCATGTTGTTGCAAAAGGCAGGAGTTCCTTCTTTCTTTCTGCTGTGTAAACTACATTTCTAAAGATGTATTTTTACATAAAGAAGTGTGACTAAATTCACATATTTAAAAAACTTTTTGGAAGTTAATAGCTTTTTTTAAACTTTTATTTTGAAATAATTTTATATTTTCACAGAGTTGCAAAGATAATACAAAAGTTTCCAGATATTTTTCACCTAGCTTTACCTCACATCATTACAATACAATTAACAAAAGTAAGAAATAAATACTGGTGCAATACTATAAACTATAGACTTTATTCAAGTCCTATCATCCTATCAGTTTTCCATTAATGTTTTTTTTTCTGTTCCAGTATCCTACACTGTATTTAGTTTGTCATGTCTCTGTAAGTCTCCTCCAACTTATGACAATTATATTTTTTCTCATCTTTCATGGTCTTGACACTTATGAAGAGTGCTGATCAGATAATATGTAGAATATCTCTCAATTTGGGTTTCCTGATTTCTTCAATAAAAAGAACCAGGGCTCCCATGAAAAGTGGTTGGTTCCAGAGCTATTGCAGGGCAAATAAAAGATGAGCCTGGAACACCTAGCAATGCTCAAAAAAATGTTTTGTTTTAAATATGTTTCTCAGATTAGATTAAGTTTATAAAATATTGAGGAGACTACTACAGAGCTGATGTACCTTCCTCCCTGCATCATATGAGAGAGTACATATGGTTGATGTTAACCTTGATCGCTTGGTTAAGGCAGTGTCTGCCAGGTTTCTCCACTAAAGTTACTATTTCTTTCCCTTTATGGTTCATAAATATTTGGGGGAGATACTTTAATCATGTTCCTCTTTAAATAATCCTCTTTAAACTTTTTAAAAATTTTTATTACTATTTTTAGAGAGAGGGGAAGGGAGAGAGGCAGAGAGGAAGAGAAACATCAATGTATGGTTGCCTTTCACCTGCCTCCAGCTACGGACCTTGCTAGAGACCAGGCTTGCAATCTGGTTATGTACCCTGGCGGGGGAATTGAACCAGAGACCTTTGGGTTCGCAGGCTGGTGCCAAGCCACTAAGCCACCAGCCAGGGGTCCTCTTTAAATTTTTACTCACTAATTTTAGCATTCATGATCTTACCTTCACCAATTATTACTACAGTGTTCCCATGGTTTTCTATTGCCCTCCTATCTACATTTATTGAAGAACTGAAATTCTTCTATAAAGAATAACTGTCCCGGTGGGTGGGGAGGGGGACAGAGGGGAGCAAAAAGGGGATGGATGTAATACAACAACAATAAAATAAAATAAAAAAATGAATAACTGTCCCTTCTCCCTAATTTACTTATTTATTCAATCATTTTATTTATATTAGTATAGATTTGTGGATATTTATGTTATTCCCTTGAATGATTTTGTTGCTCAAGTTGTTTCAGCTTTGGCCATTGGGAGCTCTTTCAGGTTGGCTTTGGTGTCTTTTCAACATACTGCTAATTTTTTTTTTCAGCATTTCCTCACTTCCTAGCACTATAAAATGTTCCAGGCTTATCTTGTATTTGCTCTGCCCTAGGGAATCAATTGCTTCTCCTAAGCACTCTGGTTCCTTTTGTTAGAGAAACCAAGATCTGGGTACTGGTATGCTCCTTGCTACTGATGTCACTGGTTCTAGGCTTTTTTTAGAAAAATAGAATCAGGAAATCAATATAAATATGTTATCTCATGTATATACACATATCTATATTTCTATATGTATCTCTATATCTACTTACTTGTATAGCATATATTTAAACTAAAATCATAGTGATACTTCTGACTCCAGTCTAGCATCACAAGATTAATTACAGCACATATTCCCCTTATTTACTTGTACCACCTTTCTCTGGTAGTGAGCAGCCTAACTCTGTAACATTTTTTTCTATAAAATTTTGATACTAAAAGAAATCTAGAATCTCCAAAATTATGACATTACCAGTATCCACTCTCTTGATACACCATGTTTTTAAAAATTCCAGCTGGGGCAGACGGAAGCAAAGAATACAACAGCAATAAAATTTAAAAAAAAGAAAAATTCCAGCTGGAATGCTACCTCTTCCTCAGTCTAGTCACCTTTCAAGACTCAAGTGAGAGACTACCTCATTAAAGAATCCTTTCTTGAACTGCCCTCACCCAATTCCCAATCAGTATAGCTCACTTCCTCATAATTTATCAATCTGCTTGATAGAAAGATTCCTAAGGTTAAGAGACAGATCCACTTTGCCTCCTGCCCTCCTAGTATCTATCTAGTATATTGCTTTCTAAATAGAAGGAACTGGATTAATTTGTTTTTGAGTAAAATTGCATGAAGGTTTAAATTTTATCCAAAACACTATCAGTGTTTGAATAATTGAATACTTACTATTCAATCCAAAACTATCTGTCAAGAAAGTGTGTATCATTTTTCAAAACTGTGAACTAGTAATTTCTTATTTAAACTCTGAGATAAACACAAATGATTATTAAAAAATGGAACCACTAAATAGTTTAAAATGCTATACATAAAAGGTTCACTATCTATTATTCAGCAACATGGTGACAGAGAAGTCTGTAGGCATGTTAGAATAATCATTACTACCATTCTTAGAAGACCTTTAGCCAGGCCTCTGTAGAAACATGTTTCTAGATAACAGGAAAATTGTAACAATGACCAAATTCCCAGGAGTCAACAAGTATGTAGATGTTAGCTTTAAGACAGATTTACTTTGATAACATTCCATCCTTTTTATCTCCTTTTAAGAATATTTTGTTCATAAAAAATACTAAAATTTAGAGCAATAGTAACAAAAAAGAAGTATAATGAAAAGCAATTTCATTTTCACTCAGCACTTATATTCGCCTATAGTGATTCACACTTTACCACTCCAAAGATTAAAAAAAGAAGAAGAAAAAGTACCCCAGGTAATATTGTCTTTCCTCCTACATTGTCTATGTCAGGAGAAAAATAAGTGCTAGGACAATCCATCTGAGCTCCTGATCTTTCCCTTCTGTCTACCCAGAACCTCATTCACCTCCATCTCTGACTTTGCTTTAAAAATACACTCACATTTCTGATATGTGTGTATACATATCTAAAACTTATATATATATATATATATATATATATATATATATATAAAATAAATAACCCTTTTTTCTGTTAAGGTTTTCCCTCCTCAAACCACCACCTCTCCTCGCTCCTACCTACAGAGCCAAACCTTAGTCTCCAGATACTCATTATTTCCACTACCTCATCTTCTGTTCATCTCTCTGCCCCTTGGGTTGGGCCTCTAATCCTGCTGAAATTATTTTCCTTAAGATCTCTTACAGTCAAATCCAAGAACCATGTCTCAGTTTTTATCATTTTCTGCTGCCATTTGAATTGTTAATTAGTCTCTCATTTTTGAAATTGTATTTTCTCTTGTTCTTTTTCTTAAATGACTTTCTTGACTCCTTTCCTATCTTTCAAACTTTTCTCAATTTTCTCACTGAGCCCTTTCTCTCCCCTTCCACTTAGCCCTGTTCCTAGGCATTAGCCAAGGGTCAGTTTCTCTCCTTTCTCTGCAGGAGCTCAGCCACCCTCTAGTCACCAAAAGTCACTTACACCAGATGATTCCCAAAGCTGTATCCTAAATCCTAACCCTTCTGACTTCCAGTCCTAGAATTTCCACTGTATGCTGCATAATTTCCTATGTCCCATAAACACACAACTTAACACAGCCCTGATCATAATATATAATCTTCTTTTACCTCTACCCTTCAAAGTAAGTTTATTTAACCACAAATAATTTTTCTCAAAAGAGAATTATATTAATCAAAATAGGCCCTGGTCAGGTATTCAGTTGGTTACAGTGACATCCTGATACACCAAGGTTGCAGGTTTGATTCCCAGTCAGGGTACATACCTGAGTTATGGGTTCAATTCCTGGTTGTGGGGAGTGAGAGCCAGGTGCAATGTATTGGATACATTCCTCTAAATGTATCCTTAGGGAAGAATTTAAAAAACAACAAAAAAGAATCAACCAATGAGTGAAACAAGAAATTGATGTTTCTCTCTCCCAAATCAATTACATATATATATATATATATATAAAATGAAAGATAGTATAATGTAACAAAATGCACACAAGGTCTGAAGTTAAAAAGGGGACTTATAGGTTCTCATTCTGGCTCTTTCTAATTATACTGACCAAAGGCAATTTATTTACTTTCTTGAGAAATATACCATTGCCTTCATTGGCTTATCAAAAACTCTGTATAAAATGCCTACTACATGGCACATAGTACAAAGGGAATGACATAGAGGCTAAGAGCATATAGGCCATTAAGTTTAAATCTAGTTGTTAGAATCTCATACCTCCCACTAATTATGTGATCTTGGGCAAGTTATTATAATACTCCCATCTCTGTTTCCTCATCTCTAAATTGAGTAAAAGGAACCTACTTCACAGCATTGTTTTGAGAATTAAAATAATTCCTAAATGTCCAGTATATACTAGCACCTAATAAATGCTCAATAAATCTGTAATATCATCATCATCATTAATCAGTAAGTATTATTTCATAGAACTCCTATATTTTCTTTGACATGTAGACTGTATAAACTTTTTCTCACATCTTTAGGCAGGCCCAATTTCTCTCTCTTGATCCCTGGCCTTTCTCTGTACATGCTTCTCCATGGCCTCATGCTACGGGTCCCACATAGATGACACTTTCCTCTGAATGCCTCCCCTGACCCCTAAGCCTGCTCTGGGAGATTTCTCTTAAGTTGCTAAAGTACTAGACCCACCTCAACAATGATCACATTTTTTAAAAATCACACTGTATTTTAACTTTCAGAACACTGACTGGTACATGATGAGTACTCAAGTATTTGTTAAATAAAGGAAGGGATACCAGGTATTTGAAATCATTTAATGCATTCGTCTACTTTTATAGATTAGTACTTTGAGAGAAAAGCAAATTAAACCACATAGTGGGTTATGTTTATTTATTCCAAGATAAATTATACCAAATTATGGGAAATCAGTGGATACAGCCATCAAAAAATGGACTCATAGTACTAAACTCTAGAATAAAACTGAACCCTAACAATACAGATTATTTCAGTCATCTCCCTTTGTTGGCATAATTTAGGTATTTTCTTACAAATGCTAATTCTTTCAAGTATTTGGTTTTTCAGGTTACAGAGCCAAATAAAAATTCTAGAACCCAAAGGGAACTAATATGAGAAATAAAGGTGGGGGGGGGGGACTCAATTCAGTAGGTCACAACCTTGAGTGCATGTAAGAATCGCCTAGAACATTTAAAACCCTGATTTCCAGGTCCTACACAGTTCTCATTCATTAGGTCTAGAGTAAGGCCTAGGAAGACCACATTTTAATAAGAACCTTAAAGTGATTCATCAGAGGTTTCCCTATTACATGTAGAAAAACACTGAAATAAGAGTTTAAGACCTACATGTATTCCAAGAAAAATGGAACAACAGCAAAATGGAAATTCTTATATTGACCACTTCAAAGTTTATATTGCTATTCAACTGTGGCAGTGTAAGGAAAATGGCTGCTCTCTAAAGACAGATGTTTGGGCAAAACAAGTCTGTACACTAAACTGATTTACTTTGTTGCCCATCATCTAGGTTCATCTAGAACTTTCCTGCCCAGAAGGCACAAAATCACTGTGTAAACCAATGACTCATGATAATAAAAATGAGTTCTTTTTATTTTTTTTTTCTAGTTTGATTTGTTGCTGAATTTGAAATTCTACTTGAGAAAAATCTACAAGTTCAAAAAATGGTATCTGAATAGAAATTTCAATTTATTTTTATCTATTGAATCTGAAGGCAACTACAAATTATTGAGATGTCAAAGCAGGAAGCCAACAGGCTTGGGCTCTAATCTTGAATCTGCCACTAATTAGCAGTATCATCTGCTGAAAAAGTCAGCTTTCAGGGCCTTAATTTCCTTTTGTGTAAAATTACAGGGGTAAAATAGCCTAGAGTCTTTCTAACTGCAGGTCACAAAATTAGTGAGTTGTAGGACAGAACGAGCATGTTTATTTATTTGTATTAATGAAAAAAAAAAAGAGAACTCTGACTGGTGTGGCTCAGTTGACTGGGTGTCATTCTGCAAAGCAAAAGGTCGCCAGTTTGATTCCTGGTCAGGACACGTGCCTGGGTTGCAGGTTTGGTTCCAGTTGGGGTGCATGCACAGGGCAA
The DNA here is from genome assembly GCA_004026585.1 of Noctilio leporinus. Lineage (NCBI taxonomy): Eukaryota > Metazoa > Chordata > Mammalia > Chiroptera > Noctilionidae > Noctilio > Noctilio leporinus. The sequence continues at coordinate 24,864 of PVIW01009795.1, forward strand.
TCAATCAATGTTTCTTTTTGACCTTAATGTTTTTCTCCCTCTCTTTCTCCCTCCTTACCCCTCTCTCTAAAAATAAATGTAGTCTTAAAAAACAAGACAAAGAGAATGAAAATAGAAATGTCACAGTGTATCACACATAGTATAAGTATTCTTTTATTAAGCTACTGTATAAAGTGGGTCATGTAAAACATTTTTTATTATGGGATGTGATTAAAAGTTATACTGTGACAAGTGTTGGTGAGGATGTGGCAAAACTAAAAGCTTCACACATTGCTGATGGGAATGTAAAATGGTGCAGTTATTTTGGAAAATAGTTGGCATTTCCTCAAAAAATGAAACATGTAGACATCACATGACTCAGCAATTCCACTCCAGATATGTGTGTGGTGGGGTTACATCTCCAAGAGAGGTGAAAATACATGTCCACATAAAAACTAGTATGTGAATTTTCATAAAGTATTCACAATGGCTCCAAAGAGAAAATGTTTCAAATGTTCATCAACTGATGACTAGATAACAAAATGTGGTCTATCCATATAAAGGTACATATGGTATTTGTCCATGAAAAAAAATGAAGTTCTGACACATGCTATGTACGCAGTGGATGAAACTTGAAAAATATGCCAAGTGGCCTCTTTAAAACATTAAAATGTTTATGTTATAATTATTAGAAAAACTACTTGATTATTTTTATGTTTTTTGTGGCCACAAAAGCTACCTTTTGTAGTTTTCATTCAAAAGTCAAATTAAAATCACTTTTTTTTCCTGTATAAATGTTAATAAATTGCAAAAAAGGAAGTCCAGCTATAATTGTTGGGACTTGATACAATTCTTGTGCAATTAAAAAATTTTTAATACTAAATTAGGTTAGTGGTTTTCAAAAGAGCTTCAGGAGCCAAGATGGAATCCATCAGCATCCCCCTTTTCTCCCCACACCACCTCTCTTCTGCTTCATCCCCTTCTTTAGCGCACCCCTCCTCCTTCAAAGGCCTCAACAAGCACTCCAACTCAGAGCTGTCATTTTCTTCACTAACTTAGTTGGTCAGAGTGATTGGTCAAGGGATGGGCCTATTTATCATAAACAATAAGAAATAGAAGTCTGTCTGCCTTTGCCACAAGCCCATTCTACTTCCCAAAGGTAACCTCTGTCACAGTTCAGAATATAAGCTTCCTAATATTGCCTACATGTGATAATAACAAACATATAGCACTGTGTGTCAGTCACTGTTCTAAGCATTCTACATATATTGTCTCATTTTATCTTCACAATAACTCACAAGGTAGATATTACTATGATGCTTATTTTACAAATGAAAAAACTCAGGCTTTTCTGTTTTTTTATGCATTAAACACACACTTTAAAAAAATTACAATGGTTTTAGGTTAATGTGCTTTATAGCAATTATTCATTTCCTCCTGAACATCTTCCCATATCAGGACATACAGATCTACCTCAATATTTCAGGGTCATTTATCATTTCACTCCAAAATAGTCTATAACTTATTTAACCAGGCCTCTGTAAATGAACATTTGGATGGCTTTAGGGTTTTCATTATTAAGAACGAGGCTGCAATGAACATGCCTATACTATTGCCAACTTGGAAGTGTGCCTGCAAGGTGTAAATTCCCAGAAGCAGCATTTCCACTTCAAAAGGCCTATGCATTAAAAATCTGAATAGACATTTCCAAGTATTCCTCAAAAACAGTTGTATGAATTTATATATATATATATATATATATATATATATATAATCAATTTATATGTGAACCATCAGCTATGTGAGAAAGCCTATTCTCCAGATCCTTGTCAATTATGTAAACATAATGCTTCATCATTTTTATTTTTCCAATTTGCTAGATGTATGAAAAATGGTACATTATTGTTCTAGCTTTCATTCCTTTAATCATGGGTAAGGTTGAGTATATTTTCAAATGTGTATTGACCATTCAATACATTTACTTGTTGGTTATAAATTGTTTATTAACTCTACAACTTAATTACTTTTTAAAATTGCACAAGGACTTTCTGAATATCATGTGTAACTCCTTGTACAATTCAAATTGCTTCTCCCAGCAGCTGTCCTTTCCTGGTGTCTGATTCCTATCCAGATCTCATTAATATTCTTTCCAAATAGAATTGTTGCTTGACTATACAGAAGCAATCCTCATTTCCTTTTGTAGGGCATCTACCCTTTGACTGTTCATTAACATTCTCACTAGACCACAGCCCTCTGAGAAGCCTAACACTACATGACTATCCAGGCATTAAGATCACTGTTTGGGGTTGTGCTCCAGCTGCTACCCTCAACTGGCCAGTCTAATGCCTCTTAGTTGTGAGGGTGTGGGGGCTATGTGTGGAGGGAGGATGCTCTGAATATCAGGATTATCTTTGGAATCTGAATATCTCATGTGGAGTCCAAACACATCTAATTTTTCTGAAAAGGGTCCCCTAAAAGTCCAATGTAAAAACAGCTTTGAGAGTTCAATTTTAGCTTGATCCCAGAGTTATCAGGCCAGAGCAGGGAGGCAGACACAGATCCTCCATCTAGATGGACAGTGTCAGAATTCAGGCAGAAGTTTGGACCACCTTTGCGTAAGCCTGGGGATCAGCTGTTGAGCACTGGTCATATGCAAGGTGATTCATTCCTTTTGATCTTATTCACTTTATCCTATGATACCATAAAACAAATATTATTATCCTCATTTACAGGGTTGAAACTGAGGCTCAGAAAGGTTACATAGATTGCTCAAGGTCACATAGCTAGTAAGAGGCAGACCAGGATTTTCAATAGTCTGACAGACCCTTACGTCCATGCTCTAACAACTCGCTGCAAACCACATCCTCCCAGAATCTATGGGTGCTCTGGGACAGTCTTATCCCCCTAAGTGTCTCAAAACTAGAAATGGTAGTGTTCCTATATATTGTAAGGACCAAATTTTAGGTGTTCTCATCTTTATAAAAACTCTTAAGTCAAAAATGATGTAACTATTACCTTACTACATGGTTTCTCTTTATTGATTCACTTCACTGTCTTACCCTCTTGCACTTTTGAAGCCCAAATTAGCTTTTTATATAATTGTAGTGGTTTTCACGTACCTTATTTAGACAGTTAAAAAGAGTAATCTCCACTTACAGTCTTTAAAAACTGACTTTGGTTCTATAATTTTTAGTTTATAAAGAAGCATGTTTTGTTTTGTTTTTTCTTTAAGGAAATACCAGATCTAACTCAAGTTTAATTCTACCTCTCTCAAATCTAGTTTGTTATATATTCACTTGGTTCTTCCTGCCTTCTACCCAGTTAATAATTAATTCATTGTAAAGGCAATATAATCCAAGAGTGAGGTGTTTTTGGTGTTTTTTTTTTTCATACATAGTAAGTAAAATCTCTTTCAATAAATAGAAAACCAGATAATTATGGCAGTAACTTCAAATTTAAGGGGAAAAGTAGAGAAAGCATAGTTAATTGGAAAAAGAATATGGAAATTTAGAGCTAACTAAGGCCACAACAGCATAGATTTACTCTCTAATGGCCTGTTTTTCCTTTAACCTTTGTACCATTCCATACTTTATCATCAGATGCATCAAATGTCAGTGTCTGGTATCATGTAGGAGCTCAAAAAATATCTGTTAAACAAATGAAAAACAGTACTATGCTAGTTCCCAGTTGCCACATATCTTGACATGTGGCCCACATACATAATTGAATATCTGCCTATAAAGTATATGTTCATAGATCTTGCCAACTAAATGCTTTATTAAGACAAAGCGGATAATGAAAGTCTTCTTTACAATGCCGAAGCAGAAGAAATATAAACAATTATTTTAAGAAGACTGCTTCCATTAAAGATATAACCTCCTTATACCAGTCCTTTGTCCTTAATAATTAATCAAGTTTTCTCCAAATACAGGGCTTCTTAGTTTCACTCTTGGCCATTTCCAGGAAGAGCCTGGCTTCCATTCTTCTTATCTGAAATTTTAGATGATGTGTTTTTTTCAGGTCTTGCTCAATCTGAAAAGCCAGTTCAGATCAATTTAACCAATCCCTTCAAGCAGGCGAATTAAAGCAGGTTTACTGAAAAGTGACTCTTCTCTAGGCAAGTTCTCTAATCTTTCCTTTCTGTAAAAATCTGAGAAGCTAACACTAAACAATGCTTTAATCAAGGACAAGCACTGCTGAGTCTGGTTACATAATGAACTACCAACTCAACCAAAGAAGTGATAAAATTCTGCTAGTCATTTTTTTTTTTTTAATTTTTAAAAAGATTTTATTTTTTTATTTTTTAGACAGAGGGGAAGGGAGGGAGGAAGAGGGGCAGAGAAACATCAATGTGTGGTTGCCTTTCTCATGCCTCCAGCTGGAGACCAGGCTTGCAACCCAGGCATGTGCCCTGACTGGGAATCCACCCAGAAACCCTTGGGTTCGCGCAGGCTGGTGTTAAATCCACTGAGCCATACCAGCCAGGGATGAGATGGAGAAATTCTGCTAATCTTAACCGATGCCATGAATCATTTCTTAATAAGGACTGGTTACAAACATATTAATGTTAGTAACCATAATAGTGGCCTGGATCCTGAGAACACCTCAGAAAACCTACATTTAGATGGAACTGAATCCTGCCTATCACAGTATCCAAACCTTTGTCCAGCTACCTACCTTCAGAAATCCTCAGGGACTGATACCTGATTTGAACCCTGATGAAACTACCTCAGCTGCCGTCCATTAAAATAACAACAATGGCAACAACAACAAAGCTTTGGACTGCGAACCAAAACAAGAATTGTTAAAATGAGAAGTTTATCTTCAAGGCTTATTGATTCATTCATCAAATATCTATTGAGCACTTAGCATGTATCAAGCAGTTCCCTATTTGCTAAACATACAACCTTAAAACTGACAGACAAGGTCTCTACTTTCATGTAGCTTCCATTCTACTGTGGAAGCAGGACAATTAAATACTGTGATTAACGCTGTGAAGGAAATACAGAGTAACTGAAGTGGTGGTAGGAAAGGGGGCAGATGCTTCAGATAATTGTCAGGGAAGGCCTCTTTGAATGAATGACATTTGAGCTGAAACCTGAAGATAGGGAGGATATAGGAAGCCAGCCAAGGGATAGGAGATGGGGGACTTTTCCAGGCAGAGAAAATAGCAAATGCAAAGGCCCCGAGGCAGGGAGAAATATGGCTGGAGAGTGAATGAGAAATAGGAGATAATGGCAGAGATGAATGGCAGCCAGATTAAATAAGGATTTATAATCAATAGTAAAGATTTTCACTTTAAGTGTGATGTGAAGCTGAACACATAATAGTGTTTGCAAGGTGAGATATATTTCATATACTCTAGGTACTGAATTGCTTATTATATGAGTAATGACTATGAAAAGAAAAGGAAAGGCAAGGTTCTCACTTAGAAGGCTTATAATCTTTTAAGGAAGCAATAATTCATAAACAGTGACAGCATTAAGGCAAAAAAAATAAGTAAAGTGAAGTGCTAAGTGAAGACTGAGGAGAGAGCCACTGATTCAAATAGGATAAATAGAAAAGGCTTTATTTTTTTTTTAACTAGCATTTTATTTGACCTCTTAAGAAAAAGGATTTCATCAGGAGTGGGAGGGGGGAGCATAAGGCTGTGTGGGAACTGCATGAGCAAAGGCACAGAGGCAGGAAAGGACAGGGTGGGTCCAGGAAACCGGGAATTATATAACTATAGTGCCAGGTGGTGGATAGTGATGTGAGAGATAAGCCTGGAAAAATAAGCTGTCAGGGTGAGGGAGTAGAGGGTCTTGAATGGCATGCAGAGAAACTTAGACTTAATTGACATGGGCACTGGTTTCCATTATGTGTGTAAATGAATCTCTTGAGGTATTTGTTGAAACTGCAGACTTCCCAGGCCCCATTCCCCACATGTGCTGATTTGTAGATTTAGGTAAGACTTGGGAATCTACCTTAAAAAGGTAGATTTTTTTTTTTTTAATCTTTTTTAAAAAAAAGCACCCCAGCTGATTCTGAACCAGGTAATAGAAGGAACCATACTTTGAAAATCAGTGTTTTATTTATTTATTTATTTATTTATTTATGACAACTCTGGACTGAAAGGGAAAAACTGAAGCCAACTCTAAGGACTTCTCAGGGACTCTAGCAAAAAAAGGGAATTTTAATTAGAAGGTTGATGAAAGAGGAATTATCACTGTTGGGGTAGAATCAACCAATGCTGGTGATTAAATGTGGGAGAAGAGAAAGTGTTCAAGCCAACGAGGTGAACACAGGTGCCTATTATATAGGGACTGCCCATATGGTCTACCAGGTGGAAATATGGATCTCACAGTATACAAAGGCACTAAACATACTGATTCAGTAGTTCAAAATAAATTCAAGACAAATTAAAAATTAAACACAAAAGTAAAACCCTAAAAATTAGAAGCAAATCAAAGTGAATGCTTAATCCATCTCTGGATGGCAAGACTTTTATGCATAAAAGCAAGAAAAGAAATCCCAAGGAAAAAGAGCTATATATAAGTAATAATATACCATGTACAAAATGAAAAGGCAAATAACTAGTTAAACATTTGATCAAAGAACAAAGAGTCGATGTTCTTAAAATGAAGAGCTTACACAAATCACAAAGAAAAATACTAAGGATAGTTTTAGTATAAAATGGTGAAAGTTGTTAAATAACCTGGCTTGGCAACTTAAACTTCTTATCATAGATAAGACTTGCTTTACATTCACTAGTGATGATAGTTCTTTGTGACATAGATCAGCAGGGCTTTTCAGGCTTAATTTTCCAGGTTGCCAAGTGTTAATCAATGGGAGGGCCTAAAAAATACCAATCTTTGCAACGTCTATTGCTCTGAAACATTAAATTACCACCAGGCTCCGTTAAGCCTTTCTACCCCTGTGGAAACTGCTTTTGCTGCATCCTTTCAGGACAGAGGGTGTACGGATGTGGGAATCAAAAGCTCAGCCCTCTCATTTTACAGATGAACCTCAGAGAGGATGAATGACTTACCCAAGATAACCTAAGTGGTTGATTTCCAGCACCAAGGTGGGAATTCTGACTCTCAGGCCAGCACAGTTCCCATTTTGCAATGCTGTTTCATCAGTCACAAGCTCTGGCTTTTCTTAACAGTGGGTTTAAAGCACCACAATTTGGGGTCAAAACACCACAATTTAAACCTCTTGTACACCTTCTACCTTGTCGCTACATTTATTCAATATGGCCTAATAAAAACTACAGTCCTGTCCCCAAATAACTAAAAGAACTCCAGACATAAAAGCAACATAATTAAGATGTTAAGACCCAAATGAAAATGAGAATGGATTTAACAAATTACAATTCACAGAAGAAATAAAAATGAATGTCTGAAAAGTGTTCATTCTCGCTAATAATTTAAAAATGCCAATTGAATCACTCAACAAATTAGTAAAGATTAAAAAATAATATTCAATATTATGAAGAATGCACTCAAAATCACTGCAGGGGAGAACGTTAGTCTGGTTTTTATGAAAAGCAATTTGGCAGCAGGTTTAGTACTTTTAAATTTTCATGCCCTTTGACCCAGTAACTCAACTTCTGAGAATCCAACCTAAGCAAAGAATGAGTGATTTGCACAAAGATTTATGTATAAATTTATTCTCATTTTTTTTCACTTACCAATAACATAACAATCAAAATACTCAAATGCACAATTTATGCAACATCAATAAAATATATTATTAAACATTCATTAAATTGTTTTCAAATGATTTTGATGCCATGAAAAATTATGACATAATGTAAAGTTAAAAAAACAAAACAAAACTATATCTATTGTAATAATATGAGCCCAATTACTGTGTGTTTGTTAGGGTGTGTATCAAAGAAAAAAAAAGACTGAAAGGAAATATACCAAATTATAGTTCTCTCTGGAACAAGTATGAAATATTTTATATTATTTATAATTAGTTTTTACCAGATTTTGTATAATTAGTATATGTACTTATTTTCTGAATGTATGTTTTATATGTGCAAGCAAAATAAGAATTTATATCTATAATATGAAAAAAGTTTTTTTAAAAGACAAATTTGCAAGTCACTCATGTGGAAGTATTAAAGCAGATCAAATTGCACAGGAAGAGAGTATATTGAGAATAAAATGCTGAACAGGACCATAGCAAACACCCACCTTTTTTTTTAAAGATTTTATTTATTATTTTTCAAAGAGAGGGGAAGGGAGAGAGGCAGAGAGGTAGAGAAACATCAATGTATGCTTGCCTTTCACCTGCCTCTAGCTACAGACCCAGCTAGAGATCTGGCTTGCAACATAACCTGGTTATGTTGCCTGGCTGGGAATTGAACCAGCAATCTTTAGGTTTGTAGGCTGGTGCCTTATCCACTGTGCCACCAGCCAGGGCCCAAACACCCACTTTTAAGGAGTAAAAAGACTGTGAGTGAAGGAGCATGGGAGGAGGTGGTTTGATTAGAAGATGGAGAACCAGGAATAGTCACATCAAGAAAGCCACATGAAAGTTGCCTTGGTCAAATGTTGCCAAGTGATAAGGAGAAGCACAGTGATAGATAGGACCACTACAGGGAAATCACTGCGTACTATGCATAAACAGACAGATTTCCTCCAGTGCTGGAAGTGGAAGCCAAATCTAAGCAAATATGACCAACAGGTCACATTTACTGAACACAGTAAAACTGACTATGGGGAAAAGAAGTCTTGGGCCATTTGCTTGATTTCAGTGTATGAAAGAAAAAAATGTAGACATCGAAAACCAAGGCATATCAGGATTACTGATCTATGGGTAACAAAACTTTGGCATATAAATATCTTTGAACAATAGTAAGGTTTTCTGAATAGTAAGTTATTGTTGTGGGATAAATAAGGTGAAAATATAGTTCCATACATGTTATCAAAAGTACAAAAAAGTTGCATTTTTTCCTATATATGAAAGTTCTTTGTTTCAGAATAGCACTGTTAAATTCTTTGAAAGAAAATAAAAAGAATGTACAATTTCATGGTATCATGTTAACTTCTAAAGACTGGACCTTTGAAGTCTCTAGAAATGTTTTCAAGTTAAAAAAATATAATTTGACATGCTGAATAATGAATTGCTTGTTGGGTCAAACTTTGTTCTTTTCATGAAAAGAAGTCTACATAAGCTTAATAACTTGACTGAGTCTCAAGGACTTTACATCCAGCCACAGAATAAACATAATCAGTATGATCCTTCCATGAGTACCATTTACCATAGAATCTCAATTCCACAATCATTAAGTAGAAACTACTCAATTTACAACCACTCATTTGTTACTAAAGAACCTTGAGAGTCTGTATTAAGTAATTTAACATCATCTGGAGATTACTGTACACAATCCAAAATAAAGTGCTTTAAATTCCTATAAAAAATACAGTGAAGCCCTGGCTGGTGGCACAGTGGATAAGGCACCAGCCTACAAACCCAAAGGTTGCAGGTTCGATTCCTAGCCAGGGCACATAACCAGGTTGCAGGCCAGGTCTCCAGCCAGGTTCGTAGCTGGAGGCAGGTGAAAGGCAACCATATATTGATGTCTCTCTCCCTCTCAGCCTTTCTCCCTTCCCCTCTCTCTAAAAATAATAAATAAATCTTAAAAAAAAAAAATACAGTGAAAGACCACAGCAACCTTCAAAAAACCCAACAGTCTTTTCTTATGAAAATTCCTGACTTCAGAATGTTACACACTTTTTATCTGCAGAAAGAGTACGATTCCAATCTAAATGAAAGTCATCTATTTCTGAGTGTATGGAATTAAGAATGCCTGAAAACTAGTTTCATGGTCAACATAAGTAATGATAAATTCCTCCAACCTGTGGTTAGGTGGCCTTTTATGGCAAACATGCTTAATGCTCTCCCAAACTCTCAACATTCTTTTTTGTCTGTGCACCTCTGAAGAACCTTTGTACCTGAAAACATTGTAAGAAAACAATGTAATCATTGTAGGTACCCAAATTACATGCAAACATACCTACTGCCTTTCCAAAAATTCCTAGTGGAGACCACTTTCCTAGAGTATAAAAAGAAAGAATGAAGGTAAGCAATGTCAAAGAAATATGTTCAACAAGTACCATGGCTCAAACTATCAAATAACACAACCACTATCTGCATAATTAACTAGATCATCAAAACTCTAGCCCTGGCTGGTGCGGCCAAGTGGACTGAGAGCTGGCTTGCAAACTAAAAGGTTACCAGTTCAATTCCTAATCAGGGCACATGCCTGGGTTGCCGGCCTGGTGCATGAAAGGCAACCACACGTTGATGTTTCTCTTCCTCCCTTTCTTTCTCCTTTCTCCTCTCTCTAAAAATAAATAAAATCTTTTTTTTTTTTTAAGATTTTATTTCATTATTTTTAGAAAGAGGGGAAGGGAGAGAGGCAGAGAGGGAGAGAAACATCAATGTATGGTTGCATTTCACCTGCCTCCAACCACAGACCTGACTGGAGACCTGGCTTGCAACCTGGTTATGTGCCCTGGCTGGGTAATTGAACCTGCGACCTTTGGGTTCGCAGGCCGGCGCCTTAACCACTGTGCTACCAGCAAGGGCTAAAAATAAATAAAATCTTTAAAAAATAAAAAACAACTCTACAAAGAATCTTCAAACACTTCTGACGCTTTCCTTTTCCACATATCTACCTACCCTATCCCCACTGCCAAAGAAAAAGACATTTTGAGGACACCTTGGCAAGAAAGAATCTTTTGTTACCACTATGTGCTGTTAATAGAATTGTTTTCACTTTTGAAGTTTTCTCTTTTTAGGATTATTAGAAGGTTGAAACCTGGCCCACTTTTTAAGGAGAGTCTGGGACAAAGTTTGAATGTACCAATTAAACAAAATTACACAATGGAACAATTTTTACAAAATGGCACCACTTTACTAATGTTACCAATATTCTATTCTCTTTCCAGTGGCTCTACAGTTCATGGACTGCCTGATAACGACACTTCCAGGCCCATTACAGAACAGTGAAAATAGCTCCAACAGCTATTTACTAAGCTGCTACAGAATTAACAATAGGACCTATCCCGTCTTCAAAAGGCCTGTGTTTTAGAACACAAGGTCAGAAATATGAATGACACAAATTCATGAATTGAAGAGAACCATTACCCGAAAATTTTTACTATTGTGGTTGTTTACTTGTTTTAAGGAAAACTAGAAGACAGATTTTAAAATGAACTATTTTCTGTGCTCCCACAACACTCTGGGCTGATCTCTAGTATAGCACTAACCTCACTAACACTGTAAATTGTATCCATGGATCTCCTGTACCCATTTGATTTTAAGCTCTTTTATAGTTGGGACATTTGGAACTTGTATTCCAGAGGACTGACAAAACCAAAGACACTCAATACATATTTTGTCCAAAAAAAAAAAAAGAAAAGAAAAGAAAAGAAAAAAAGAAAAAAAAAAGAAGTTTCTACAGGAATTACTATTGCCATGTTATGTGTTTTTCTATTGATGCAATATAAGGAAATAGCCCTGGCTGATGGCACAGTGGATAAGGAACTGGCCTTCAAACCCAAAGGTTGCTGGTTCAATTCCCAGCCAGGGCACATAACCAGGTTGCAAGCCAGGTCTCCAGCCAGGTCTGTGGCTGGAGGAAGGTGAAAGGCAACCATACACTGATGTCTCTCTCCCTCTCTGCCTCTCACCCTTCCCCTCTCTCTGAAAATAATAAATAAAATCTTTTAAAAAATAAATAAAATTAGGGTTAGAAATTTAAAAAACAAACAAGGAAATATATACACGTGCATGCCTTTTTTCCCCTTTTAAAATCACTTCTCCTATCTGTATTAACTTGTTAAGGTCTACTTAAAACATGATCATCCTTCGTTCAGGCTATAACTCCACAGAAATTTTAACATGTTTGTTGAGGGCCATTTTCTTCTGTGTCTACATTAGACCGCAGACGAAAGTTTTACTTCACAGTTCCTAAAATGTTTATCACTTGAGAATAGTATTAGTAACTATGCAGATAAAAAGCATTCCATTTAACCATTTAAATCAAGAGCAAAAGAAAGCCTATCTCATGCAAAAGATCTCTTCCCTAAAGGGACATTGTCTTAAAGCTGATAACTCCCTAAGTATCTTGACTAACAAAAAGTCAAGCAATAGAACCATCTGGATTAGGCAGGTTTTTGAATGCTGGAATTAAGTGAAAGACAATAGTAGTTAAAATATCTCTCACCAAGATCAGCTAAACTCTGTTGTTGTAAGCACCAGAAGGAAGCAAGGACCGGCGCCAGATGGTTTGCTCCTAGCACCTACACCTTCAAGTATAGTAGGTGTAGCCAGGGGTGTAAAGTTACCTTATATTAACACCTACCTACGTTGGTGAGAGGTGCCAGCAATATATATATATATACACGACAGCGATTCGGGACGATACATGGAGCTGCAAGGACTACTATAATCTTAACTACGTCAAAAGATATAAGTATCTTAAACACAGTTCAATTGGCAGAATTGGAAAGCAGAAAAATTGAAGAGGGAGGGAATGGCTGAAGATGAAGAAGGGAAAAGAAAAGTTAAATATCATAATACTATTTTCCTAGGAAATTGAACTTAGATGAACTGCCACCTTCCTCCACCACACACACACACACACACACATTTAATATATATAAATAAAATAAGTGTTCCCGCCCTGGCGGGTAGCTCAGAGTGTCTTCCTGAGGTGCCAAGGTTGCGGGTTCCATTTCTGGTCAAGGCATATACAAGAAGCAACCAATGAATACATCAATAAGTGGAACAACAAATCCATGTTTCTCTTTCTCTCCCTCTCTTCCACCTTCCCTCTCTCTCTCTTTCTCTCGCTCTCTAAAAATCAGTATATCTATCTATCTATATATTTTTAAAGGGGTGTTCCGGATTGAAGCAAAGGTTCAGCTTCATATAATTACTTCCAACGCCAGAGCAGTACCCAAAAGAGAGGAAAGAACAGAGGATCAGCAGTTCCTCCGCTCCCTCTTTTCGAGGGTAAGGGTAGCACTCTTCTTGTGCTCCTCGCCCGAGAAGCCGCGGGAGAAAGGTGTGGAGGAAAGCCGAGGTCTCCGCACACTATCCGGCCGCAGAGAATGTAGAGAGAGAAGGCCCTTACCTGGGTAAAAGCAGTCTTTTCTCTGTACTGGTTCCAGTCCTGCTACAGGACCTACGCGCTCTGCCTCGCGCACCTGTCGCGACCTAGCCGCAGCACCTACAACTCCTGCAGCTCCTGCGGCCCCGCCCCGGTCCGGCTCAGAGCCCCGCCCTGAACCCCGCCCACTAGCGCGGGGGCGCGCACGCCCTCCGCCTCCCGTGCGGCCTGCCTTGGGGCGAGCGTGCGCGCCGCCCACTGCGTGCCGTCCCGCCCAGCGGCTTGCGTCGCTCCTCAGCGCGCTGTGCAGGCGGTGTGAAAGGCTAGACTGCTTTTCCTAGGCTGTGTCTGGTTCTCCACGCTGTTAACTGAGGAATCCACATATCTTAACCTCCTTGGGCTTTGTCCTTCTCTAGTTTGACATTAACTCTCTGACTCAGTTAATGCAGTTTGACTCAGGGGCGCCTGGAAGGATTACCTCAGGCTCAGCTAGGCGGCCCCCAACCAGGTTCCTGGTGATTTCAGGGTAAGTTCGTTGCCAGGATGGGTATTTTAGAGGAAGCCATGCAGTGTAGTGGGAAGAGCTATAAATCAATCCTGTCTGGACCGCTTGACATTCATAAAGTCGCTTCTGCTGACTAGAGCTGTATTTCCCTTTATAAGTGAAGAAGTTGGACAAGGGCAAATCTCCCAAGTTCTCCAGCAGCTCTAACGTTTCACTCAGCTCTTAAGAGTAGGAGCTGTGTGAGAGGCTTAGGGAACTTTAAGGGGCCTAGCACTTGGTCATCCTGCCTCTAAACTCTAGCCCCAGTTCCCTGGGACTGAAATGTACCCTTTGATAGTGCTCTTTCTATTTTATTGTTAAATTACAGTTCCAGTTTTCCCCCCATTGCTTTCTCCTGCCTTACCTCTGCCCTCCACAGTCAATCCCCACCCTGTTGTTTATGCCTATGGTATATTTACATTTCTTAAAGCAGTTAAGGAAATTTTTTAAGAAGAGAAATTTCTGAGAGCAGATGATAGAACGCTCAGTTGTTCCCTTCTTCCTTCAAATAACCAGCCTAGACTGATTTCTGGGGAGGTATCAAGCATCAAGATTCTAGAAAAACTGATAATCAGCATGGAAATGTAAGAGAGTATGCAATATGCAGAAAATGCATTCCTTTACATGTGGAGTTACCGTAATATATTCTCTGCTACAAATTATAATTCAAAAAGAAGCCTAGCCCTGGCTGGTAGCACAGTGGATAAGGCGCAGCCTGTGAGCCCAAAGGTCGCAGGTTCAATTCCCCAGCCAGGGCACATAACCAGGTTACAAACCAGGTCTCCAGTCAGGTCTGCGGCTGGAGGCAGGTGAAACGCAACCATACATTGATGTCTCTCTCCCTCTTTGCCTCTCTCCCTTCCCTTCTTTCTAAAAAAGAAAATAGTGGAATAAAATCTTTAAAAAAAAAAGAAGAAGAAGCCTAACCTGAGCCAGAGTTTTGGACCGAGATCTGAATCTTGATTCAGCCATTTACCAACTTAGGCAAATTACTTGCTCTCCCAAAGCCTCACTTGGCTCCCCTTTGAAAATAGAGTTGGTAGTTCGCACATTTGGCTTTTACCAGTTTGCAAGGCTGATGGCTAAGTTTTCATAGATTTTATGAGCCAATTAATAAGCATAACCACTACTAAATCAAATTTTATAAATCTATAGTTAAATATGTTAAAGATAAATACTCAAAATTAATCACTTTTTTAAAAGATTTTTATTTATTATTTTTAGAGAGAGGGGAAGGGAGAGAGGCAGAGAGGGAGAGAGACATCAATGTATGGTTGCCTTTCACCTGCCTCTAGCTATGGATCTGGCTGGAGACCTGGCTTGCAACCTGGTTATGTGTCCTGGCTGGGGAATCAAATCAGCAACCTTTTGGTTTGGAGGTAAATCCCTCCTAGTGATTTTCCAGCAATAATCAATGCTCACCTACAACACAAGGGTTTACACAGCCCACATAGTAGGGGAGGGGGTGTGTTGTGGCTCTTGCCTGGAGTGCCCAGCTCAGGTGAGTGGGGAAGCTGTGACACTGTGCTCTTCAGGCCATCAACTTCCTAAGGCCACTCTACCAAGCCCAGGAGATGTAGCAGCTCTACCTAATACATATAAACAAACAGGGAGGCTGCCAAAATGAGACAAAGAAACATGTCCCAAATGAAAGAAAAGAACAAAATTTCAAAAATATTACACAAAATGAAAACAAGCAATCTATTAGATTCAGAGTTTAAAACAACGGTTGTAAGAATGCTCAGTGAACTTAGGGGAAGATTAGATGAACTTAGAACTTAAACAATAAGATAAACATAAAAACCAAACTAGAAAACGAAAGAACCAGTCAAAAATGAATACAGTACCTGGCTGGTGACACAGTGATAAGGCAATGGCCTGCAAACCCAAAGGTCCTTGTTCTGTTCCCCAGCCAGGGTACATAACCAGGTCTCCAGGCAGGTCCGTAGCTGGAGGCAGGTGAAAGGCAACCATACATTGATGTTTCTCTCTCTCTCCCTTCCCCTCTCTCTAAAAATAATAAATAAATAAAACATCCCTTCCTTTCTCTCTGAAAATAATAAATAAAATCTTCAAAAAATGAATACTTTACAGGGAATCAACAGTAGAGTAGATGAAGTGGAAGATCAAATCAGAGATTTGGAAGATAAACAGAAAATACCCAGTTAGAATAAATAAAAACAAAAGAAAAGAAAGAAAGAAGAAAAGGAAGGAAGGAAAGAATGAATACAGCTCTGGCCAGGTAGCTCAGTTGGTTAGATATGCCCAAGTTGTGGGTTTGATCCCTAGGCAGGGCACATACAAGAATTAACTAGTGAATGCATAAATAAGTGGAAGAAAAAATTGATGTCCCTCTTCCCCTTTCTCTCTCTTGCTCTAAAAAAGAGGAGAGAGAGAGAGAGAAATAATCCAAAAGAATAAAGATAGTATAAGGAGCCTTAGGACAGCTTCAAGTGTATCAACATTTGCATCATGGGGTGTCAGAAGAAAAGAGAATGAGTAAGGAATTGAAAACCTATATGAAAAAATACTGATGGAAAACTCCCCTAACCTGGTGAAGGAAATAGACATACACACCCAGGAAACACACAGTGTCCCAAAGAAGATGATCCCAAAGAGAGCCACACCAAGATATATCACAATTAAAATGCCAAAGGTTGAATACAAAGAATCTTAAAAGCAGCTAGGGGAAAGCAGTTAGTTACCTATAAGGGAACTCTCATAAGACTCATCTGATTTCTCAACAGAAACTTAGCCAGAGAGTAATGGTGAGAAATATTTAAAGTCATGAAAAATACGGAGTGGTAAGAAATATTTAAAGTGATGAAAAACAAAAAATTAATTTGAATAATATTCAAGATATTATAGATACCAATGTAGAATCAAACAAAGTTACAATCCCAACAACTATACAAAAAGATAAAAAGATAGCACTTTTAGCCAATACTGCTAAAGCTGAAAGAAGTTTTATTTTAATGAATTTTTATGAGGTGAGAACTAGTATCTTAATACATAATCCTAGATTATGTATTAAACTTAATGACAATAAATTTGTTGGAAAAAAGTTAACGGATTAGGATAATAAAATAATAGTTATACCATTACCCTTTGCTTTTCTTCTGTGTTGAGTCCTTTGTTTTTTCACTCCTGGCTTCTCAACACTATTAATATTTTTTTTCCCTTTTTCTTTTTTTTTAATTTAATTTTATTGTTGTTCAACACTATTAATATTATTCATTATTATGGTGACTAGCCATATTCAAATAGTAATTTTTTTATTGAATTTTAGAAAGAGAAAAATATCACATTTTTGTTCCACTTATTTATGCGTTCATTGGCTACTTCTTATACATGCTCTGACCAGGGATCAAACCCACAATGTTGGCATATGGGGGTGATGTTTTAACCATCTGAACTAGCTAGCCAGGGCTAACTCATTTCTTTTTAAATGTCCAGCAAATTTGACACATATGCCACTACTCATGGACATTTAGATTATTTTAATTTTTTCACTACTATAAACAATGTTAAAAGGACATCCTTATCGTCTAGAGTTTCTAGGAATATACTTTTAGCTTATCCTTCAATCCACAGTGTGAGATTTCATTTCTCTAAATCCTTACCAAAAGTTGGTATTATCAGACTTAAATCTTTGCCAGTTTGATTGGTATAGAATAATAATATCATTGGCTAATTTGCATTTATCTAGTTGATTAAGAGAATAAATATCTTTTTTATTACTATTGGCCATTTGGATTTTTAAATTGTGAATTGCTTATTCAAATCATTTGTTTATTTTCTTCCTAGTTCATTTACTATAGTCATTCTTCTGTAGTCCCTCCTGGCACTTGTTTATTGGTATATGTATTTTCCATTACATAAATTTTTAATCTGGTTCTCTTAATTTCATTCATACTTCTAAGTAGAAGTCATTCATTTTTTCATTCAATAAATTTTTATGGAATGCCGGTTATACAAGGTATGTCCTGAAAATATCAAACCAATGGCAATATAATTGTGTCGCCAATACTTTCAGGACAGACCTCATATTCCAGGTATAGTGTTGAGCACTGGGAGATTCACTAGACAACAAGTCAGTGATTCAGTCACACAAACAAGTCAGTAGACTACATAAGGACTGGGGTTAGGGAAAATACAGGAGGCTATAGGAGCTCTTAGAAGGGGTACTTAACTCAGACTTGGGAATCAGTTGTCTTCCTAGAGGAACTGATTAATGTCTCAACTGAATGAAAAATAGGAATTAGCAAGGCAGAAAAGTGTATGTGTTTGGTTGGTTCATTTGAAAGGGTAGATAGATGGGGTAGGATCAACAGGGGAGAACAGAGCATAGTAGGGGTATGCTTTCTTTAAAAATCGGGGGAAATTTAATATAACTTAAATCTAGGGTCCAGGAGGTGAATGTCACTAATGAAGCTGGACAGGTATGCAGTGACCAGATTGTACAAGGCATTGCAAGACATGTTAAGAAGTTTGAACCCTATTATAGGAAAACCAAGGAGCCAGTAAAGTTGTGCCTTAATGTATGGACTGCCTACCTCAGAACCACCTAGAGGTCTTGTTAAAAAATGCCTATTCCTACATTTTATCACATATCTACTGAGTCAAAATCGCTGGGTTAAAGTCACAAAATCTGTGTGTGTGTGTGTGTGTGTGTGTGTGTGCGTGCATTTTTTTTTCAACACCACCAAGCCATTTCTTATGCACATTGAAGTCTTTAGAGTATAATATTTAAGGCCAGGGGATGATATGATCAGGTGTTTATTCTAGAGAGATAATTTTGGTTGGAATATGAAGAATTGTTTGAAAGGTGGCAAAACTGGAGGAAAGGAGACCCATTAGGTGGCTTTTGAAATAATCTAGGTGAAAGATGTTGATGGTCTGAACTAGAGTAAGACTAGAGTTGGAGAGAAAAGTAAATGAACTAGAGAGATGTGAATGCCTAATTATTTGGAAGATGATTTCTCAAGACTTAATGGATTGCTTGAAAATGGAAGTGACTTCTGCAACTGGGTGGATGCTGGTGCTATTTCCTGATCGGGAGAATGCAGGAAAACTAGCAAGCTCCTGGTGGTAGTGGTGGAGGAGTAGGAAGGAGAGACACCAAGTTCAACTGTGGAACTGTTAATTTTAAGGAGGACTTAAAAAAGGGATACCCAGGAAGCAACTGGAAGATAGTTCTGTAGTCACTAAGAGAAAATCTGAGTTTAAGATATGGCTATAGCAGAAGCAGGTTTGTTGCGAAGCTGATGAAGCTAATCTTCAGATCTCTTGCAAAAGCCTATATCAAGGACCTGAGACAGGCCCTAATGATTATGTATATAAACAGCTATATTAATTTTCTTAAGAAGGTTTCCCAGTTTAAGCTTCAGGCCTCAGAAGTGCTTGGATCTGGTTCTAAGCCATAGGTTAAAATCATCAGTATACAGAAGGTAATGAAGGATCCTGGAAATGATGAGATTGCCTTAGGAGAATCGACAGTAGTTTCCTTGTATCTGTTGTTTCACTTTTTGTGGTTTCAGTTACCCACAGTCAAGGTGGTTTAAAAATTTTTTTTTAACTCCAGAAATAAACAGTTTATAAATTTTAAATTGCATGCCATTCTAAGGAATGTGATGCAATCTCACACTGTTCTTCCTGGGATGTGAATCATGCCCTTCGTCTGGTATATCGATGCTATATACACTACCTGCCCATTAGTCACTTAGTAGCCATCTTGGTTATCAGCTTAACTGTCACAATATTGCAATGCTACTGTTCAAGTAACCCTTACTTTACTTATTAATGGCTGCAAATTTCAGGAGTAGTAATGCTGGCAATTCAAATATGCCAAAGAGAAGTCATAAAAGGTGAAAGTTCCCAAACTTCATAAGAAAAGAAAAAAATAATATGCCAAGGTTGTTAAGATCTATGTGTTAAGAACACATTTTGTACCTGTGAACTTGTCTAATTTATAAACTTTATCATTGGTTTGTATTCATAGGGAAAAAAACATATGTAGTGTGTTCAGTACTACACAGTTCAGTACTGTATCAGTACTGGGTTCAGTACTATACTACAGTTTCAAAATTCACTGGGTGTCTTGTAACTACAGTTTCAAAATTCACTGGCTGTCTTGTAACATATCTCCTGCTGCTGCTGAGGGGACTACTGCATAGCTTAAGGAAACAACAGAGGTCTTATCACACATAATTTTTTAGGCATGACTATTATTCTAAATTAGGTGTAAAGAAAAGTCAGGAACAGAACTTAACTTCTGGTTAAGATGGAGGCATAGGTAAACATTGGTTGCCTTCTTGCACAACCACAGTGAAAACTACAAAAGAACTATCACCCAGAATTGTCAGAAAATTGAGCTGTATGGAAGTCCGACAACCAAGAAATTAAAGAAATCACATTCATCCAGATGTGTAGGAGGGGAGGAGTTGTGGAGATGCAGAACAGCTGGTCCCACAACCTGTACAGTGGATAAAAATAGGGAGGATACCTCAGGAGCGATCTCAGCCCCACACCAGACCACCTAGCCCAGGATTCAAGTGCCAGGAAGATAAGTCCCCAAAACTTCTGGCTATAAAAACTGGTGGGGGTTGGGGTAGTGGAAGAAACTGCAGGATTCTCATATATCTCCTCTTAAAAAGCCCACAACAGACTTGGGACTTATGCAGACTCACTACCTCTGGGTTCTAGCATAGGGACAGCAGCTAGAAGGGCACCAGTGGCACATGGGGAGAAAATGAAGTGTCTGGCATCAGAGTGAGACAGTGCCCTCCTAGACAAAACTCTAGAGGCCAGGCAGTGGCACTGTCCTTTTTTTTTTTTTTTTTTTTTTAAATTTTATTGTTGTTGTATTACATCCATCCTCTTTTTGCTCCCCTCTGTCCCCCTCCCCACACACCCATTCCCCCCAAAGTCAATCCCACCTGTTGTCCATGTCCATGGTTCCTTTATACTAGGTTCTTGTCTAAAGCAT
This sequence comes from Noctilio leporinus, assembly GCA_004026585.1. Classification (NCBI taxonomy): domain Eukaryota; kingdom Metazoa; phylum Chordata; class Mammalia; order Chiroptera; family Noctilionidae; genus Noctilio; species Noctilio leporinus. Next base: position 45,492 of record PVIW01009795.1, read on the forward strand.
TGTCCTTTTTTTTTTTTTTTTTTTTTTTAAGATTTTATTTCATCATTTTTAGAAAGAGGGGAAGGGAGAGAGGCAGAGAGGGAGAGAGGTATCAATGTATGGTTGCTTTTCACCTGCCTCCAGCCACAGACCTGACTGGAGATCTGGCTTGCAACCTGGTTATGTGCCCTGGCTGGGGAATCGAACCTGCGACCTTTGGGTTCGCAGGCTGGCACCTTATCCACTGTGTTACCAGCCAGGGCAGCATTGTCCTTTTTTTGAGCCATCCTTCACCCAGAGACACAGAGTAGCAACAACATATTGGATACCCATCAACCTGGTTCACATGAGATGCCCCACCCTGGCAATTACGTAAGGAACTGCTTTTCTACCATAGACCATGCTACTAAGACAGGAAGTCAAAGCAGCTTTACCTAATATATAGAAACAAACACAGTGAGGTTGCCAAAGTAAGGAGACAAAGAAATACAGCCCCAATGAAAGAACAGATCAAAACTCCTGAAAAAGAACTAAAAATGGAGATAAGCAATCTATCAGATGCAGAGTTCAAAACATTGGTTATATGGATGCTCAAGGAACTCATTGGATACTTCAACATTATAAAAAAGACCCAGGCAGAAATGGAGGTTACATTAAGTGAAATAAAGAAAACTTTACAAGGAACCAACAACGAAGTGGATGAAGCTGAAAATCAAATCAATGAGTTGGAACATAAGGAAGAAAAAAAAGAACATTCAATTAGAATAGTAAGAAGAAAAAATAATCCAAAAAATAAATAAAGGATAGGCTAAGAAACCTCTGGGACAACTTAAATTTACCAACATACAAAACATAGGGGTGTTGGAAAAAAGAAGAGAAAGGGCAAGAAATAGAAAACTTATTTGAAAAAATAATGAAAGAAAACTTTCCTAATTTGGTGAAGGAAATAGACATACAAGTATAGGAAACACAGAGACCCAAACACTATAGATGCAAAGAAGCCCAGTCCAAGACACATCATAATTCAAATGCCAAAGGTTAAAGATAAAGAGAGAATCTTAAAAACAGCAAGAGAAAAGCAGCTAGTTACCTCCAGGGGCATTCTCGTAAGATTGTCAGCTGATTTCTCAAAAGACACTTTGCAGTCTAGAAGGGATTGGCAAGAAATGTTCAAAGTGATGAAATCAAGGACCTACAACTTTGAATATTCTGTCCAGCAAAACTATCATAAAGTAATGAAGGGCAAATAAAGTGCTTCCCAGACAAGGTAAAGCTAAAGGAGTTTATCATCACAAAGCTAGTATTATATGAAATGTTAAAGACTTATTTAAGAAAAAGAAGACCAAAAATATAAACATTAAAATGGCAATAAATTCACAACTATCAATAATTGAATATAAAAAACAAACTAGGCAAACAAGCAGAACAGAAAATATCATAGATATGGAGATAATTTGGAGGATTATCAGTTGGGAGGAGGAAGAGGAAGAATGAGAGAAAAGATGCAGGGATTAAGAAGCATAATTGGTAGGTACAAAATAGACAGGGAGATGTTAAGAATGGTACAGAAAATGGAATAGCCAAACAACATATACACATGACCCATGGGCATGAACTAAGAGATGGGATTGCGCGGGGGAATGGGGTATACCAGGTGGAGGGGCAATGGGAGAAAATTGGGACAACTGTAACAGGACAATCAAAATATATTAAAAAAAGAAAAATCAGGAACAAAATATAAAAACAAGTTCAGAAAGTGTTTATGGTCATACAATGTACTATGATTTAGTTGAAAGCTTTATGTTTATAATAGTTATGTACATTTGCCTTTTAGGGTACACTGATAAGGAGTCATTTTGATAACTGCATACAAAAAATTAAACTATAATTTTTCTAAATCTCAAAAGAATGAAAATTTAAATTGAGAAGCTTTGTGGATTTTATCTAAATGCTTTTAGAATCATATAAATATTTAATATAGGGTGGGGCAAATGTAGGTTTGCAGTTTCTCATATGGGAAATAATGTAATAATAAATAATATACAAAAATAAGCAGTGTTTTGCATACCCACAGCTGTAAACCCAGTTTTGCCACACCCTTATGTACTACATAACATACATAATTACATAATATAGGTCATATAATACATACATCAGGTAAGTGTATTATTTACTCTTTGCCTCAAAAACATCTATTCTTGTTTAATTGATGGCCTTCTCCATTCTTAAAAATTATCAAGGAAATCTTTAGTAATGTCACATTATCATAAATCTCTCTAGATCTCTAATTCTCATAAAGGAAGAGGAACATTTTTAAAAATTTGGCTTTACCGAGGAATCCTTTACATGAATACATTAAGACTCATCATTTTTTAACGATACATTCTGATGTGTTTTTGGCAAATGTGTGCAACAATATAACCACCATGACAATCCTAATACAACATTTTTGTCACCCGCAAACATTCTCTTGGTCCCCTTTGCCATCAGTCTCCTAATCCTTCATCTCTGCCTCGTGCAACTACTGATCTGCTTTCTGTCATTACAGTTTTGACTTTACTACAATTCCATACAAATGGTTGTAGTCTTTCGTGTCTGGCTCTGGCTCCTTTCCCTTAGCATAATGCTTTTGAGATTATCCATGTTGTTTTGTATGTCAGTAGTTCATTTCTTTTTCATGCTAAGCAGATTTAAGTTCTTTGTGGATATATCATAATTTATCAGTTCACCAGTTGATGGACATTTGTGTTGTTTTAGCTTTGAGCTATTATAAATAAATCTGCTACATGCATTTATGTACTAGTTGTCATATGGACGTCTGTTTTCATTTCTCTTGGGTAAATTACTTAGGAGAAAGATTACTTTGGAGTAGGTTGCTTTGTAACATGCATTTAACTTTAAAAAATTGCCAGACTTTTTTCAAAGCAGGTGTACTATTTGGCATTCCCTAGTTGCTCCCCATCCTTCACTGTACTGGATATTGCTGGTCTTTTTACTTTTGGCCATTCTAGTGCATGTGATGATGTTTCATTGTATTAATTTGTGTATAACTATGGGTGCTATGTATCATTTCATGTGCATATTTGTCTTTTACATGTTTTATGGTGGAGTATCTGTTCAAATCTTTTTTCCACTTATTAATTGGATTATTTGAGTAAATAATCCTCAATAATTTATTAAGTAAAAGTTGTTGATAAAAGTCTTTTATCAGATATATGCTATGAAAGTATTATCTCCTAATCTGTGGCTTGTTTCTTACATTTTCTTGATTGTAGTTGTTGAAGTATCAGTTTTAAGTCTTGATGAAGTACAATTTATCAATCTTTTCTTTTGTCTTGTGCAACATTCTAGTTAAGAAATCATTGTCTAATCTGTTTCATGAAGATTTTTACTATGTTTTGTAGTTTCAGAAGTCTTCTAGTTTTAGCTCTTACCTATAGATCAATGTTACATTTCAACTTAATTTTTTTTTTTTTTACAGTATAAAATTTTTATATTTATAATTAGCCAGCTGGACTCAGTTTAGATCATCCCAATTTTGTTGGCAACATCCAAAGCATCGTAGTCTGGAGCCAGTCGAACGTATGCCTTCTTCTCTCCATCAGGCCTGATCAGGGTGTTGACCTTGGCAACATCAATGTCATAGAGCTTCTTCACAGCCTGCTTGATCTGGTGTTTATTGGCCTTGACATCCACAATGAACACAAGTGTATTGTTGTCTTCTATCT
>PVIW01009796.1:0-33485 GCA_004026585.1 Noctilio leporinus
CCTGGCTGGTAGCACAGTGGATAAGGTGCCGGCCTGTGAACCCAAAGGTCGCAGGTTCGATTCCCCAGCCAGGGCACATAACCAGGTTGCAAACCAGGTCTCCAGTCAGGTCTGTGGCTGGAGGCAGGTGAAACGCAACCATACATTGATGTCTCTCTCCCTCTCTGCCTCTCTCCCTTCCCCTCTTTCTAAAAATAATAAAATAAAATCTTTAATAAAAAAAAAAAAAAGAGATATACTCCAAATGAAACAACAAGTCGAAATACCAGAAAAAGAACTAACTGAAACAAAGATAGCCAACCTATCAGATCCAGAGTTCAAAACACCGATGATCAGAATGCTCAGAGAACTCAGGGTATGGCTAAATAAATAACAAAGATATACAGGGAACCAACAGTGAAAGGAAGGAAGCTGGGATTCAAATCAACAATTTGGAACAAAAGAAATAAACATTCTACCAGAACAGTAAAAAGAAACAAGAATGCAAAAAAATGAGAGGCTTAGGAACTTCTGGGACAACTTGAAATGTACCAACTTCCAAATCATGGGAGTACCAGAAGAAGAAGAGGAAGAGCAGAAATGGAAAACTCATTTGAAAAAATAATAAAGGAGAACTTCCCTAATACGGTGAAGGAAATAGAGATACAAGTCCAGGTAGCACAGTTGGAAACAAGTTGGACCCAAAGAGGACCACACCAAGACATAATGAAAATGACAAAAGTTAAAGAAAGAATCTTAAAAGCAGCTAGAGAAGAGAGTTACCTACAAAGGGGTTCCTCTAAGACTATAAGCTGATTTCTCAAAAGAAACTTTGTAGGCAAGAAGGGCCTGGCAGGGAGTATTCAACATGCTAAAAAGCAAGGACCTATAAGCAAGATTATCCAGCAAAGCTATAATTTAGAATGGAAGGGCAGATTAAGAGCTTCTCAGATGAGGTAAAACTAAAGGGAGTTCATCATCTGCTAAGCCATTAATATATTAGATGTTAATGTTATTTTAAAAATAAGATCAAAATGATGAACATTAAAATGACAGTCTCACAGCTACCAACAACTGAATCTGAAAAAACAACAGGAACAGAATTATTGATACAGAGATCACTTGGGAGGGTTATTAGCTGGGAGGGGAAAGGAGGAGAATGGGAGGAAAGGTGCAGGATCAAGAAGTGTAATTGGTAGGAACAAAATAGGGATGTTAAGAATAGTATAGGAACCCTGACTGGTGTGGCACAGTGGATTGAGTATTGGCCGGTGAACTGAGGAGTTGGTTCAGTTCCAGGTCAGGGCACATGCCTGGGTTGCAGGCCAGGTCTCTGGCTGGGGGCTCACAAGAGGTAACTGCACATTGATGTTTCTCTTCTCTTTCCCTCCCTTCCCCTCTTTTGGAAATGGATAAACTCTTCAAAGAAGAAAGAATAGTAAAGGGACAAGCCAAAGAAATTGCATGCATCATCCATGGATATAAACTAAGGGGGTGGGGAGTGATTGCTGGAGGGAAGGGGGCTACCAGGTGGAGGGGGCATAGAGACAAAATGGGGACAACTAACAGCATAATCAATAAAATATTCCTTAAAAATATTAAGAAAACTCTTACTCCACCTGAGTAGTTTCTGGATTTCTATCCTTGAGCTCCCTAATTCTGTCTTCTAATTGGCCTGCTCTGTTTCCAGTGTTTTCTAATTCATTCTTCATCTCTTTGGAGTTCTTCAGCTTCAGAATTTCTGTTAGGTGAAGTTCTGTTCATTGGTTTTACTCCTTTGTTTATTGAAATACCATTTTGAGTTTTTTCCAAACTGTAGTCTTGAATTATCTTGTTTATTTACTTAAATTTTATTTATTTTTAGAGAGAGGGAAATGAACATCAATGTATGGTTGCCTTTCACCTGCCTCCAGCTATGGACCTGGCTGGAGACCTGGCTTGCAACCTGGTTATGTGCCCTGGCTGGGAATTGAACCAGAAACCTTTGGGTTTGCAGGCTGGCCCCATTTCACTGAGCCACCAGCCAGGGCAAATTCTCTTGTCATTTAAATCAGTCTTCTGTCACTTGGACTTTGTTTCTGGAGACTTCTTTCTGAGCTACCTTGTTACCTTGGTTATTCATGGTGCTTGATTGATTGTTTCTCTGCCTTGGCATTTGATGTAGTGAACTCTTCTTTTTACGTGTTTGGCTTAATTCAGCAGGTTGAAAACTACAAGGTCTTTCTTTTATATTCCAGTAGATGGTGCTGTAGTGTAGATTTGTTTCATTTTACCTGCCCTGCTGGCACCTCTGGGATCTCTGTGGGCCAGTGTTGCCTTAGTCATGGAAAATGCCCTATATTTCCCAAGGAGGTTGGTGTCCCCTCTTGTGTCCAGGTCACCTTGGTCTCAAGAGTACCACCCCTGTGGTGGAATGTGGTGGGCAGTGGGGCTCCAGCTTATGAGTTCCTAGTACTGCCTCTTTGTAACCAAAGGCTTCCAGCCACACTGCTGTCTTAGTGTCGCCTTACAGGTTCCACTAAGATGCATAGTCATGGTGGGCAAGGGGAGGTGGGTCCACAGATCTGCAGCTTTGGCTTCTTGCTAGTAATAGAGGTCACCAGTCTGCTGCTGCCACAACACCTCTGTGCTATGTTGCAGCCCAGCTTAGCTGCAGTTAGAGCCTACTACTGAGGCAGGAATGTTGTAGATTTAGCCACACTAGGTGCTGTCCCCTCATGGTGGAATGTTGCTTCTGCCCCCTGCTGTTGTATCAGCCAGGGGCCCTGGTGAGCACCAGACTGCCACCTCAGCCCCATGTCTCCTTCCCAGTCCTCCCCTGCTTGCTGCAGTGCCACCTTCAGATGGTCCCATGTGCAGGTCTCAGATGTGTTTATGTGAATTATAGTTGTCTGACTTGTAACTATGATGCTGATGTCACTCCTCTTTTTTTAGCCTATAGGTATCAAGCTGCTTCAGCACCTTTATCTTTCCTTCATTGAATTAACTTTTGTATGTTTGTCAAAAAATAACTTGGGCATATGTATTCTATTTCTGGGTTGTATATTCTGTTCTATTGGTTTGCATTTCCCTCCATCAGTACCATACCATCACAGTTACTGTGCTGTGCACGGGCACACCTCATTTTATTGTGCTTCACAGGTGTGACATGGTTTACAAATGGAAGGCAAGACCCTTCACCAGGAAAAAAATTACAGCTCACATAATGAAGATGCTTTATTGTAGTGGTTTGCAACTAAACCTGCAAATATCTTTTAAGGTGTGCCTGTAACGAGTTTTGAAATCCAATAGAATCGTTCCTCCTACTTTATTCTTTCTCAAAATTGTTTTAGCTGTAAGTTTAAAAATACTCTTATCTACTTTTACAAAATTCTTGCTAGGATTTTGGCAGGAACGTTAAATCTGTGTATCAATTTGGGGAGAATTGATCTCTTTGCTATGTTGCATCTTCCAGTCCATGAACTTGGTAAGTCTCCATTTATTTAAATATTGTTTGATTTCGTTCATCAGTGTTTTGTGGTTTTCAGCTTACAAATCCCTATGTGTTTGTTAGGTTTACATCTAAGCATTTTATTTTTAGAAGCAGTTAACAATGGTACTTTGTTTTTAATTGTGGTGTTCACATGGTCATGGTTAATATGTAGAAATAGGCTTTTGTAGGTTTATCTTATACTCTGAGATCTTGTTGAACTCTTATTCTAGGTGATTTTTTGTAAATTCCTTAGGATTTCTTATGTAGGCAAGTGTTGTCTTCATGACCATGCTGATACCTGAGTCCCACCCCAGTACTTGAGATTGAGTTGTCTGGATATTAGGACTTTAAAAAACTTCCCTTGTGATTCTAATTAGCAGCTAAGGCTGAGAACTACTGCTCTTTGATCCTGTCCATCCATCAGTGAGCAAAGATGCCTTGAGCATGAGGGCCAAGTGCCCTGACTGCTCACTGGGCACCAGGGGCCTGTTTTGCTAGCAGATGGCATGGTTAACAGGCTTGGGCTTGGCTGCTGAGGAAGACAAGGCCTGGGCCCAATGGCTGGCGCCCTCTAGCCCGGAACGCACAAGTAGACTATGATGACTAAGCAGCCACTTTTAATGAACACGTAGTACTGATGTGTATAAAAAGGTATTTTTGTCTGTCACTTTTTTTTTTTTTTTTTTTAAGATTTTATTTCATTATTTTTAGAAAGATGGGAAGGGAGAGAGGCAGAGAGGGACAGAGACATCAATGTATGGTTGTGTTTCACCTGCTTCCAGCCACACACCTGACTGGAGACCTGGCTTGCAACCTGGTTATGTGCCCTGGCTGGGGAATCGAACCTGCGACCTTTGGGTTCCCAGGCTGGCGCCTTATCCACTGTGCTACCAGCCAGGTGTCTGTCACTTTTAAGTGTCCCCATTGTCTAGATGGGGAGCTGTCTTCTCCATAGACCAGAGTACCTGTTTCTCCCATAGTCCCAACATCTGGGTGAATGCTGGCCGTGTCCCCACAGGGCAGCAGCTGCCCGTGGAAGGGGAGGTGTGGGGCTGTAGCCAGCTTTTTCACACAGTCCAGATAGGGTTGTTCTTGGCCTGAGAAGGCTATCAATGTTAGATAAAAGTAACTGCAGAATGGGTGTCTGCCCAGGAGCCTAACATATGTGAGGGAGGCTAAATCTTCATTTTGGAGCCCGTCCCTCAGCCTAAAGCTCTCAGTTTAGGGCCAGGTAAGGTTTACTCTCTGGCATTTAAGGACCCAGTCCTGCCAGGAGCGTGTCTAAACCAACCAGCACAACATAAAATATGAAGGACAGTGGAAGAGGAGAGCCTGTGTGAAGCTGGGTCCTAAATGGACCTGCCGTTAGCAGCTGGGAGACAAGAGCAGGTGTGTTCCTCTGCTTCCCTTCCCTGGAGCTCAGCTCCGTGGTGTCCTGCCTTGGAGGCTGCAGAAGCCAACAGCCCCAGGGTGCGGCAAGAGCTCCAGTGCTAGGGCGAGGTGTTTGTTCCTGAGGCAAAGTAGGGTTACGGGCTACCACCCCAAAAGCTGAGTGGGCCGGGCCATAGGCAATCCCAGCACCCCAGTCACTGTACAAGAAAAGCTCCTGGCTGGCCAGTTAGAGCAGTGGGCAGGCCTGACCGAAGTCTTTAGACAGTAGGTGTGGGGTTCTCCAAAGGATAGCTCCAGCTTATCAGTCTTAATGCTTTTGTAGAAACTAGGCCTGGTCCTAGACTTCTGCGGTGGGGCCTCAGACCTGCTGGGCAGCCCCCTCCAGATCCAACACCAGAGTCCCTAAGACCAAAGTGGTCTGGAGCCACTCCAGACACCATCAGGGTTGCTGCCGACAGGAATGGAGTTGCTGAGAAACCCCTGCCCGAGGGCCCCGGCCAGCGTTGCAGAAATGCCTGCCGTCTCTAATGGTCTGGACAGCAGGGGCTGTCCCTGCCCTAAGGTGCCACCCTACAGGAAATGCTGTGGTGGAGGTTGGCCCACAAACAATCTCCTGGATGGAGGCTCAACTGGACACTGAGGAAGCCTAGCACCAGCCCTGGGGAGCCTGAGGTGCAGGACACCTCAGCTTTTGCTCCATCTCAAGCTCCCAGCGTTCCCTGCTGCCCCCTTGCCTGGACCCACCTTGCTTCCCCCGCTCACCCAGGGCTCTACTTCAGCGCTTTCCAGCTTGTGCCCAGCAGGGAGCATCTGAGCATCCCTGAGCATCTCAGGGAGCATCCCTGAGACTTGAAGCCAGGGAGACTGCTTCATCCACCTGCCGGGCCCAGACTCCGAGCTGCTTCTGTCCTGACAGGGCTGCCCTGGAGGCCTGAGGAATCAGGACTGAGGTCAGAACCACAGGTGTGAGGATGGGAGAAGGGGAAGGAATGGTGGCTCTGCAGGTCTGCTGTCATCAGCACCGTGTGCGGGGATGCCCGATGTGGGCCTGCAGAGCCTCCCGGATGCCCCGTTGCCAGTCTTGGGCCAGCTGCACTGGGGTCACTGAAGCCTGGGAACAAGGTTGCAGGGTCAGTCATTTCTCTCAGGTACCCTGCCCAGCCACCCTCCTGGGTGCATGGCCAGGCCTGGGGCCTGCTGGGACTCACCTGGTTCTGCACGCCCAGCCGGGCTCCGTAGACCAGTAGTACCTTCATGGCTCTATAGTGGCCATGCCGGACAGCCTCATGTAGAGCTGTGTCCCCTTCCTGTCAAGAAAGGAAATGGTGGTGACGTTGGTGCTCTCCCTTATGGGAGCATGCCCGTATCTGTCCCTGTTCCCTCTCCTTCCCCCACAGGCACACGTCTCCTACACTCTTAAGGGTCCCCATAGGACTTGCAACCAGGGGAGCATTAGAGTAGCAGTTCGTCCCAGGCTGACCCCCCGACCCTGCCCCCAAAACCCTTTTCTAACTTCCCAGTGAGCTAAAGCAGCCCAGCTTGGGCTCCCTCCTCTTGCTTTTGTCCTAAGCCCTTTCTCGTTTCACTGTCTCCAGCTTTTAAAAAAGAGAAAGGGGACGTTGTCTCCTTACCTCCCCATCTATGGGAAGGGTTGGGTTGGCAGGAACTGTCCCTGAGCTCAGGCACCCTCAGCCACTGGTCCCCAACTAGAGCTGCCCCAAATAAGTGCCTACCTTGTCCTGTGCATCAATGTGGGCTCCACATGCAATGAGGTACTCCAGGCATTCACAGTGCCCTGTGCGCACAGCCACATGCAGGGGGGTGCTCCAGATCTAAGGGGGTGAGTGAGAATGTGTTCAAAGGGATGTTTCCTCCAGGAGCAGGGTTTGTCCCGTGCACTGCTCACCTGCTCCTAACAGGCCCCCACTGCAGTATGCCCTCACCTTGTCCCGGGCATTGACCTGGGCTCCATGGTTAAGCAGCTGTTGGAGGATGTCCAGGTGTCCTCCACGGCAGGCCCAGAACACAGGTGTCCTGTCCAGCTGCAAAACAAAAGCACCGAAGCCATGACATGTACGCCAGGTTAAGCATCTGCTGGGAGAGTGAGCCTTCCCTGATTCTCACCAAGTCTCGAGTGTCCACAGTGGCCCCTGCCTCCAACAGCTTGTTCACAAGCTGGCTATGACCCTTCAGACAGGCCCAGTGCAAGGCTGTGCGGTGGAGCTGGAGGTGGAGACAAGCGGTTAGGTAGCGGGAGTACAGCCACCCCTAGAGGTCCCACCACTAACCTCATTCCCAGAGCTGACGCCCTGAGCAGAGCTTTCTGTCCCTAATCATGTGAAGGGCCCCTTCCGGCTCAGGAGGTGCCGGGGTTCATGTCCCATAAAATAGAAAAGCACTCCAAAGATAGACCCCTGCGGCTGCTGAGCTGCCCTCCAACCCTTATGCCCCTGCTACCTTGTCATGGGCATTAGGGTCCCCGCCATCTGTCAGGTACTTGTCAATCAGGGCCTCCTGGTTCTCTGCAGCTGCCTTCAGGAACATCTCCAGGTCCACAGGCCCCAACTGGGCCTGGGGCTGCAGCTGGGAAAGTTAAGGACAAGAGCAAATCAACCCACAGACTGTGGGCATTGGAAGTCACCACTAGTCATAACAGGTGGTCCCCACAGAGACACTGTCAGCTTGCACAAATGATAGGTTTTTAAAAGCCCACACCCAGGAGATTATGGCTGAGTAGCTGTTCAGGTGGGTTAGGGTTAGGGGTTGAATTGTCTCCCCCAAGTTCATATGGTCCCCCACAATAGGACCACCAAGACCCCCAGATCTTCAGAATGAGATCTTTCTTTGGAAATGGGATCATTGCAGCTCTAGTTAAGATGTCATACTGGAGCAGGGTGGGCCCTAATCCAGTGTAACTGGTGTCCTTACAAGAAAGGGACACTTGGAATCAGAGACATGCAGACAGTGAGAATACCATGTGAACAAGAGGCAGAGGTTGTGGTGATGTGTCCACAAGCAAAGAAACACCAAACTTTGCCACCAACCCCCAGGAGCTCAGCCAGGCCTGGACAGACCGTCACAGCCTCAGGAAAGAACCCACCTTGCTGACACCATGACCTCAGACTTCTAGCCTCCAGACTGTTTAAGCCCTCAGCAGCCCCAGCTCCTGAACACAGGGTGGGGGGCTCCAGAACAGACTCCACTTACCAGTCACTGCTGTGCAGCTGTGGTTGGCGGTGTCCACTCCTCCCCAAGCTCCCACGAGCCCAGACAGCTCTTCCTCAGCAACCCAAGCTCTGGGTGCGCGCTCCCCACCAACCCAGCTTCTCACCCACCTTAACCACGGGCTCAGGCACCCTGCGGGGGACTCTGCGTTTCTGTTGCTTTTCTCTTCGCCTTTGAACCAAGTTTTCCAAGTCAGCCAGACTCTCCAGGTTAAGTCTGGAACTCTTAAATCTCTCAAGCTGGAGCAAAAGACAAGAGACCATGCCAGCCATCAGCACAGGTGATGGGGTCCTGAGGACAGGTTCTTATTCTGACTCCCCTCTTTCCTGCCCACAGCAGAACCACCAGCCGCTCTGGCTGCCTCCCCTGCATCACTCACTTTCCGCCTCTTCTCTTCTTCCAGTTTCTGCCTCTCCTGGGCCACAGCCTCACGGGGTCCCAGCCTCCAGCTGGCTGGCCGGACTCCAGGATCAGGAACTGCATGTCCACATCCCAACGCTTCCCTTTCTTCTCTTTCTTCACTTACCTGTAGGAGCAGGATGAAGATAAAGAAGAAAATTAGGAGTCCTTACAGAACCTAGCTGTGCAGTGGGGGGTCCTGACAAGAGGTGACCAACATAGGCCAGTCCTAAAGCTCACAGTGCCAGGGTTACCGCCGGCTCTCCCCAACAGTCACCTACCCTGTCTTACCAGCAAGGGCACAGGGCTAGAGGTATGACCTCACATCTATTTATACTCCTGGGCACATGGCACCTCAGCTTCCCTTGGGGGTTGCTGCCTTTACATTCCTACCAGATCATGCCACACTGCCACCTGACCCCAAGTTCAGGGACAGAGGAGATGCCACCTGGGTAAAAGTCTAAATTCCTGAGTTCAAATCTTGGCTCTTCACAAAGCTGTTTCTTCATCAGTAAAATGGGGTAGAACTAGCACTTAACTCACATTGCTGTGCTGGGACAGAACTCACCAAAATGCTACCCCAGACTATTCTTCTTCCCAGCCTCTCCCCCAGGACATTTGGAGCTGTGAGCGCCAATGAAGAGAGGAGTGTTTTAGGGGAGAGTGAGGTTGGAAGACAGGACAACAGGATGCCTGGGGCTTCAAGCCCCAGAGAACTGTATTCCCTTTCAAAGCAAAGGCTGGCTACCTAACACTCTTCAGACCCTGTGTCCCCTCCTGCAGAGGCTGTACCAGGCTGGGCCAGCTGGCCACTGCAACACCCCGGGGCCCCTGTCTCACCTCACCAAAACACATCCCCGAGTGTCACTGGTGTGACTATTTCAGTTCCCAGGGAAATGGAGAGCACCCTTCTCCCTCCCCAACCAAGGCATCCAGACTCCCGGCCCGTTTCCAGGATAGTAATAGTTCTTCTGACAGTTGAGCTAAACCAAGTCCCGGCTACAGTCATGTTTTCCAAGGGAACCTGCCATTTCCTGCTCCTCTTTAGCCATCACAGTAAAGGACAAAACTTACTCAACTCTGGGGCATTTTCACATCACTATCACCCAGCATCTTACACCATCAGTTTTCTCTCTTGCTCCTTAACCTCTTAATTACCTCACATGAACCCAGGCAGATGGACAAGTCGCTGTTCCCAAAGCCCGATCCTCAGACCATGGAAGCAGCTAGCTACCTGCCCTCCTCATTTTATTGAGACAGTTTGGGGTGCCCAGGTGACTGCCTGTCCTCCTGCCCCTCTTCCCACATCCTTACCAACTGCTGGACACTGATGACATCCATGGTCCCCCGCTCTCCAACCCCCAGTGAGAAGAGCTGAGCTGTCAGGCTTTTTATAGGCCAGCTGTCTCCTAGGGGCAGGCAGGGCAGGACAAGGCTTGCAACTGGGCCAGATGACTCTATGGCTCTGTAACACCCACCAAAATACCAGCTTGGGCCTGCAGCCTTGAAGGCAGGAGGAGGAGTTTGTTCTGAGCTGAGTCAGGTGCATCCTTGGGCACCCACTATTCTGCACCTGCACCAACCCCAAAACCTGCTCCTAAGTAATTCCACCATAGACAGATACATGTTCTAGGGTGCCTGGGCCACTGGCCCAGATTTGGGGGAGACAGTTCCCACTTTCTTTCTTTCTTTTTTTTTTTAGTTCCCACTTTCTTAAGTCCAGACATCACTTAGCAAAAAGGTAGATGTGTCTCCATATTGTGGTGGGTCTGGCTGCCAGAGGCTCTGAAAGGTCCAGACCAGCTGCCCTAGTCAAAGAGGAGGCCAAGCCCTGGCTGGTAGCACAGTGGATAAGGTGCCGGCCTGCGAACCCAAAGGTCGCAGGTTCGATTCCCCAGCCAGGGCACATAACAAGGTTGCAAACCAGGTCTCCAGTCAGGTCTGTGGCTGGAGGCAGGTGAAAAGCAACCATACATTGATGTCTGTCTCCCTCTCTGCCTCTCTCTCTTCCCCTCTTTCTAAAAATAATGAAATAAAATCTTTAAAAAAAAAAAAGAGGAGGCCAGAGTCCTAGAGGACCCAGGAAGGACAGGCCCAGGATGCTGACTTCTGCCCTAGGAGCCCTCATGGCACCTGCAGGAAGAAATCAGGCTTCAAGGAACTTACCAGCTCCCAGCCATTGTCAAAGCTGCCCCTGACTTTTGGTGGCTTTCCCTCAAGATGCCCCCACTTCTCCCTCACCACTCTGAGAGCCAGTATATTAAATGATGCCATCAGGGGCCAAGCCTAGCCTGCCATCAGCCCTTCGGACTTCAAAGACCCACCCAAGTCCCACATGCAGGTTCCTACCAGACGCTTTCCTGGCATGGGACATGCCTTTCCATGTGGAAAGTGAGACTGACATCTCCAGGTTCAAGTACACATTAACCATTAATCTAGTCACAAAGCAAACCTGTCACAAGCCTCAAAGTCAAACTTCCTAATCGTCCCTAATGTGCCAGCATGTCCTTCAACCAGCTGTGCCTTGAACTCTGCCTTAACCTTTGAAAAGAAATCCGATAGCCAGTAAATAAGACTCCAGAATGGAAGCAACTTGAACAGAGTGACCAAATTGAGAGGGAGGGAGAAATGGACATCAAGGACCGCCCAAGGCCCTGAAGGACTGTCAGTGGCTCAACCCACATTGGCTGACTAATTTGTCAGTTCTTGCAACTTCTGAGACGAGGTGGTATTGTTTGTTTTTAGAATTTTACTTATTTTTAGAGGGAGGAGAAGGGAGGGAAAAAGAGAGGGAGAGAAATAGCAACATGTGGTTACCTCTCCCATAACCCCAATTGTGGGGACCTGGCCCACTACCTAGGCATGTGCCCTGACTAGGAATCGAACCCACAACACTTTGGTTCACAGGCTGGCACTCAGTCCACTGAGCCACGTCTTTTAAAAAAAAAAAACTGTCTTTACGCTTCAGTGTCCTGTCAAAGGTGATTTGCCTTTCCTTATGAAGAAGGAAAGAGTTAGTTACCTACCTAGACCTGAGAGAGGGTGAACAGACATGAAAAAGTCAGACTTTAGCTCCAGGCTCCACTGCTAGCCACTTACTCACACTACTGTCCCTCAATATTTCCTCGATGGGCTTCATCTGAAACTCAGCAGGAAACTTGTTTCTCCCACATGAAACTAACTGGCATTAGACCCTGGCTGGTGGCACAATGGATAAGGCACCAGCCTGCGAACCCAAAGGTTTCTGGTTCAATTCCCCAGCCAGGGCTCCAGCCAGGTCCATAGCTGGAGGCAGGTGAAAGGCAACCGTACATTGATGTCTCTTTCCCTCTCTGCCTCTCTCCCGTCCCCTCTCTCTCTAGAATAAATAAAATCTTAAAAAAATAAAAAATAAAACCTATAACCTACTAACTGGTATTAACTTTGACTTGTAATAAAATTACTCCTTGTAAAAAGTCCATACTTGAGCCCTGGCTGGTGTGGCTCAGTAGGTTGAGCACCAGCCTGTGAACCAAGGGGCTGCTGGTTTGGTTTCTGGTCAGGGCACATGCCTGGGTGGTAGGCCAGGTCTCTCTCTCTTCCTCCCTTTCCCTCTCTCTAAAAATAGATATATAAAATCTTAAAAAAAAAGTCCACACTTGATAAATAAAGCTCAAGAAGATTGTCTTCACTAACCACACTCATCACAGTGGCCCTGGGCAACCATGGTCACCAGTTTGCTGTAGTCCTTCCTTTGTTCCTGTAATTTCATGTATGTATACATGTTTCTGCTGACATGTTGTGTTTTTTGTTTTTTTTTTTCAATGTATGGTTGTGTTTCACCTGCCTCCAGCCACAGACCTGACTGGAGACCTGGTTTGCAACCTGGTTATGTGCCTTGGCTGGGGAATCGAACCTGCGACCTTTGGGTTCGCAGGCTGGTGCCTTATCCACTGTGCTACCAGCCAGGGCTGTGACATATTTTAAGAGGTATCATACTGTGATCACAGCAGGCTTTCCACATTAACATACACTATTCCCTGCGCTGCATTCAAATAGTATGTGGACCAGAAGGTAACCATTTCCCTATCAGGGAGCAACCTGGTTATCTTCTTTCCACCCCCACATTATACCCAGGCTCCAATGTGCATCTTTGTAAATGCTTCTGTAAATATACATCTCTGTAGAAACGATTACTTCTCTAGACAGTTACAGAGAAATCACATTATTGGCCCTGTTCATTTGAATGTTAATAATATTGTCCTGGTGGCACAGTGGATAAGGTGCCAAACTGCTATCTACAGTGACTATACCAATTTCCATGAATAGACAGATACTAACAAAGTTAAGACAAATGAAAAGAGAAAAGGAAAAAATACATACATATAAAACAATCAATATCCAAGTACATAAATAACAACTATGAGTTAACAAAGAAAAACATTTTAATGGGCAAAGGATATTGACAAGAAGTTCACAAAAAATAGGTGTCAACCTCCTTAGTACAGCAATTCAAAATAAAACAAAGCAATAGCACAAATGAATAAAATTATGATACAAAAACATGATCACATTTTGAGGAAGTGGGTGTCCTAATATATTGCTTACAACATGCCAGGAACTCTCTCCAGTGTTCCCCATATATTCAAGCTTCTAATCCCCACAAGGACTTTGACGTGGGCCCTATTATAATCATTCTCATCTTACAAGTGAGGAAACAGGGATAGACGGGTCCCTAGGCTAGCAAGAAGTTTTTGTTATATATTCCATAGTTTTGTGTTTTTCAATTCAGGTCTTTAATCTACTTGAAATTTAATTTTGGGCAGGGGATGAAATAAGGCTTTAACTATTTTTTTCAAATGAAGAGTTGTTTCCACGTTAATTAACTAAAACTAGGATCATCTGTCTAGGCTTAAGCACTTGCAGCCCCCAAACCTACTCCCCCAGTCCAGTGGCCAAAATTGGGCTCTTCCTGGGTCTTCAGGCCTCAGTTTCCCACCCTGCAGCATGGATGCTGACCACAGCTGAGGCTGGAGATTCAGCTGGCCAGCAGGTCCCACAGGTCACTGTTGCAGGGCAGCAGGTCACATGCTAGTCTTGCCTTCCGATCCCGGATAGCCTTCAGGGCTGGGCTGTGTTGCAAAAGGAGGGAGCAGATGTCCATGTGACCCTTCTCAGCAGCCTGTAGAGAGAGCAGCCTGAATCAAAAGTCACACCCTTACTGGATCCTGCTCTTTCTTGCTCTACTTCTGGGGTTCTCTTGGTCCTCATGGAAATGGAGACATGGGCTGTTTGAGGAGATTTCCCCTAATTCCTATCAAACTCCATAACTTGCATACAGATGGGTAGAAGACTCTAGTGACATTCTGGCAGCTAGCTTGACATTTTGGTCCTTGTGGTCTTTGTTCAGTGGCCAGTCTTCTTTGTCCAGGCTGTACATTAAAGACAAGTACAGAACCTCGAGCCTCTAAGTGTCTTTTACAAATATTCAGATCATCTACAGAGTGCTGAGCACCATGAGCACAAGAGATATCAAGCATGGCCCCTTCCCTCTAGGAACTTTCAGATGAGCATAGAAAAATGGGCCCAGTTCCCAGCTTTCTCTTCTCCTTTGAGACAGATGATCTCAATCTGGAGGGCAATTTCTAACCTATCTCCAAAAAAATAACAGAGTTAACTGATTTACATTAATTATCTTATTTAACTTTCACAATAACCATCAGAGATGGGAGCTATCATTCTTCTTATTATACATATTAAGAAACTGAGGCTTAAAAAAGCTAAGTGACTTGCCTAATGTCACAAAGCTAGTGTGGCAGCTTCAGGATTCTAAAGCAGGTCTGGCTGAATTCACAGTCTTAACAATTGTTATTCAACTGTCTTCCCTGCTCTTCCCAACAGACAAACTGAAAATACAGGAGCTTTTGAGAGGTATCAAAATTAATATTAGTTGCAACCATCATCTCAAATTTGAATCCAAATCTCTTAAAGCAGGTCCTCTTGGTAAGTACAGACCCAGATTCTCAATTCTGTTGCCTCAATTCATGTTATAAGCAACTGTGAAAAGCAGTTCAATTAATTTTTTACAAAACAAAAAAAACAAAAAAAACAAAACCCAAACAAACAATGTTCACAGGTAGTTTACTTTATTCATTTATTTAAAGTTACCATTTAAAATTATTATCTTCCTTTGGCCTCACCCAAGGACATTTTTTCATTGCTTTTAGAGAGAAAGGAAGGGAGGGAGAGAGAAATATCGATGTTAAGACACAAAACACCAGACAGCTGCCCTCATACACACCACGACCACGGACCAAACCTGCAACCTGGGCATGTGCCCTGACAGGGTATCAGATCTGTGACCTTTCAGTCTACAGGATGACGCTCCAACCAACTGAGCCACAACAGCCAGGGAGCAAGTAGTTTATTTTTTAAAGAAAGAATGGCAGGTTTAAGATGGCGGTGGTGTAGGAAAACAGTAAACTTGCCCCCTCCCACAAGCACATGAAATATATGTCCTCATGTAGAAAGAGCAATTCCTCCTAAGAGTTCTCAGAATGAGAAAGAAAGGAGAAAACTGGGAAAGGAAGTAGATATCCCTTTCTTTTTCCCTCCCTTCCCCTTTCTCTAAAAATAAATAAATAAAATCTTATTTTTATAAAGTGCTGAAAGAAAGGAACCTACAACCTAGAATACTTTACTAGGCAGGGTTATCATTCAGAATTGAAGGCAAGATAGTTTCCTTGACAAGCAAAAACTTAAGGAGTTCATCATCACTAAACCAGCTTTATAAGAAATGTTAAAGGATCTTATATAAGCAAAAAGGAAGAAATCATAACCAGAAACAAGGAAATACGAGAAAGAAGAATAATCTACAGGTAAAGGCAAATATTTAATAAACACAATAAGTCAACCATTTAAAAAGCTCTAAGATAGTCAAAAGACAAAAAGTACCAAACTCAACAAAAACCACAAGTAGTTAGAAAATACAAAAACAAAAAGAACTCATGGACATGGACAACAGGTGGAATTGACTTTGGGGGGAATGGGTGGGTGGGGAGGGGGACAGAGGGGAGCAAAAAGGGGATGGATGTAATACAACAA
The DNA here is from genome assembly GCA_004026585.1 of Noctilio leporinus. Classification (NCBI taxonomy): domain Eukaryota; kingdom Metazoa; phylum Chordata; class Mammalia; order Chiroptera; family Noctilionidae; genus Noctilio; species Noctilio leporinus. The sequence continues at coordinate 15,551 of PVIW01009796.1, forward strand.
CAATAAAATTTTTTTAAAAAAGAAAAAAAAAACCCAAAAAGATCTAAAATAATACAACATCAAAACATAACACATGGAGGGAGGGAGAGTAAAAATGTAGTCCTTTTAGAATATATGAGAATTTATACAGTTACCAGCTTAAAATAGATAGCTATAAATATAAAATAATATACATAAACTTCATGATAACCACAAACCAAAAACCTACAAAAGGTACACAAAAAAATAAATAGAAAAGAACCCAAACAAAAGATTTTTAAAAACCAGCAAACTACAAGGGAAGCAATCAAAAGAAAAAAGGAAGAGAGAGGAACTACAAAAACAACCAAAATAACAACAAAGCAGAAGTATTACTCATCAATAATGACTTTATTTATTTTTAATTTTTTAAAGATTTTACTTATTTATTTTTAGAGAGATGGGAAGGGAGAGAGGGAGAGAAACATCAATGTGTAGTTGCCCCTCATGCACCCCCAACTGGGGACCTGACCTGACTGGGACACAAACCAGCAATTCTTTGGTTCATAGGCTGGCACTCAATCCACTGAGCTACACCAGTCAGGGCAATAATGACTTTAAATGTATTAAGTGCTCCAACAAACACATTATAGGACAGCTGAATGGATTAAAAACCATGACCCATCTATATGCTGCTTTTAAGAGATGTACTTGAAATTGACATAAGACAGACAGAAAGGAATGGAAAAAGATATTTCATACAAATAGAAATGAAAACAAAGCTGGAGTGACAATGCTTATATTAGACAAAACAGACTTTAAAACAAAGAATGTAAAAAAAAGGTCAAAGCAAAAGATAGTATATGATTATAAAAGGGTCAATTCAAGAGAAGAATATAACAATCATAAATATCTATACACCCAGCCCAGGAGAACCTAAATACATAAAGCAATTATTAATGGACACAGAGGTGGAAACATATAATACAAAAACAGTAGATTTTAATATCCCACTCACATCAATGGAGAGGTAATTCTGAAAGAAAACTAATAAAGAGGCAGTCCTTTCTCTGTGCCTAGTGCAGACATGGCTTGTGATGCCAAGATGCATGTGAAGTATGTTGCAGCTCCAAAGCCCTGGATGCTGGATAAACTCAATGGTGTGTACTCCTCAGCCACCTACTGGTCCCCACAAACTGATAAAGTTTCTCCCTCTCATCATTTTCTTAAGGAACAGACTTAAATATGCCCTAACAGGAGATGACATAAAAAAGATCTGTAATGCAGCATTTTATTAAGATTGATGGCAAGGTCTGAACTGATATAACCTACCCTGTTGGTTTTATGAATCTGATCAGCATTGACAAGGCAGGAGAGACTTTCCGTCTGATCTATGACACCATGGGTTGCTTTGCTTTTCATCGTATTTCACCTGAGGAGGTCAAGTACAAGTTGTGCAAAGCGAGGAAGATCTTTGTGGGCACAAAAAGAACCCCTCACCTGGTGACACATGATGCTTGCACCATCCATCTGCTACCCTGATCCCCACATGAAAATCAATGACACCATTCAGATTGATTTGGAGATTGGCAAGATTACTGCTTTCATGAAGTTTGACATTGGTAACCTGTGTATGGTGACTGGAGGTGCCATTATTATCAACAGAGAGATACTCCGGTTCTTTCAACATAGTTCACATGAAGATGCCAATGGCAACCACTTTGCCACCAGACTCTCCAACATTTCTGTTATTGGCAAAGGCAACAAACCATGGTTCTTGCTTCCCTGTGGAAATGGTATCCCCCTCACCACTGCTGAAGGGAGAGACAAGAGACTGGCGGCCAAACAGAGTGGTGGATAAAATGAGCTCTAGGTGATGTGATTAGAAAAGTCCTTGTCATTAATTAAAGATAATACAACCTGAAAAAAGAAATTAATAAGGAAATAATAACTTAAATGTCACATTATACCAGAGCAATATAATAGACATTCCTAGAACGTTTCATCCAACAACTGCGTAATACACATTTTTTTCCATGTACCCATGAAACATTCTCCAGGACAGATCACATACTATGCCACAAAACAAGTTTCATTAAATTCCAGAACATTCAAATCATATTAAGAATTTTGGCCCTGGCAGGTAGCACAGTGGATAAGGCGCTGGCCTGTGAACCCAAAGGTCACTGGTTCGATTCCCCAGCCAGGGCACATAACCAGGTTGTAAGCCAGGTCTCCAGCCAGGTCTGTGGCTGGAGGCAGGTGAAAGACAACCATACATTGTTAAAAAATAAAAATTAAAAAAAAAATAAAAAAGAATCTTAACCAACTATAATGGCATGAAACTATTAAAAAAGGAAGAAGAAAACTGGAAAACATACAAATATGTGGAAAATAAACAACATGCTACTAAAAAGGAAGTCAATAACTACCTTGAGATAATTGAAAATGAAAACACAAATTTCTAAAATTTATGGAATGTCGCAAAAGAGAGGTTTATAGCTAAATAGGTTTACATCAAAAACCAAACAAACAAAAAATTTCAAATAAACCATCCAACTTTATACCTACAGGAACTAGAAAAGGAACAAACAAAACCCAAAGTAAAAGTAAGAAAGAAAATAATAAAGATCAGAGGAGAAATAAACAAAATTGAGATTAAAACAAAAAAGAAAGCATTAATGAAACTAAAAGCTGATTCTCCAAAAAGACAAAAACTGACAAATCTTTAGCTAAACTTATAAGAGAGCCCAAATAAATAACATCAAAAATGAAAGAGGAGGAAAAACCATAGACATGGACAACGAATAGGAATGACTTGGTGGGGAGTGGGTGGGTGGGGAAGGGGACAGAGGGGTGTAAAAAGGGGATGGATGTAATACAACAACAATAAAATTAAATTTTATAAAAATTACAACTGAATTCGTCATGATACAAAGGATCATTAAAGAACACTTTGAACAATTATATGCCAACAAATTGGACAACCTAGAAATGGGTAATTTTCTAGAATACAACCATCGAAGACTCAACCAGAAAGAAATAGAAAATCTAAACAGACTGATTACTAGCAATAAAATTGAAGCAGTAATAATAAAATACTCTCAACAAACAAAGATCCATGCATGATCAGATAGCTTCACAGGTAAAATCTACCAAACATTAGTATAATATTTATCTTTTTTTATTTCAAAAATAGATGAGAAAGGAATGCTTCCAAACTCATTCTATGAAGCCAGTATTACCTGATACCAAAGCCAGAGAAACATATTTTTAAAAAACATAGTCCTGCCCTGGCTGGTGGCACAGTGGATAAGGCGTTGGCTTGCAAACCCAAAAGTCACTAGTTTGATTCCCAGCCAGGACAACATAACTCAGTTGTAAGCCAGGTCTCCAGCCAGGTCCATAGCTGGAGGCAGGTGAAAGGCAACCACACATGATGCCTCTTTCCCTCTCTGCCTCTCTCCCTTCCCTCCTCTCTCTAAAAATAATAAAATTAAAAACAAACAAACAAACAAGGACAAAAAAACCCATAGTCCTGGCTGGTATGGCTCAGTGGATTGAACAATGGCCTGAGAACCCAAGTGTTGCTGGTTTGATTCCCAGTCAGGACACATACCCAGGTTGCAAGCCAGGTTACCAGCCAGGTCCCCAGATGGAGGCAGGATAAAGGCAACCTTGTATTGACATTTCTCTCTCCCTTTCTTCCTCCCTCCTTTCCCCTCTCTCTAAAAATAATGAATAAAATCTTTGAAAAAAAACAAAAACAAAAAACTTGCTGTGACTGGTGTGGCTTAGTAGGCTGGATGTCCTCCTACAAACTGAAAGGTTGTAGGTTTGATTCCCAGTCAGGGCACATGCCTGGGTTGCAGGCCAGGTACTGGTTGGGGGCCTGAGAGAGGCAACTGGTTAATGTTTTCCTTGTACATGGATATTTTCTCCCTCTCTGTCTCCCTCTCTTTCTGTCTCTCTAAAAAATAAATAAATACCCTGGCTGGTGGCACAGTGGATAAGGTGCTGGCCTGTGAACCTGAAAGTCGCTGGTTCGATTCCCAGCCAGGGCACATAACCAGGTTGCAAGCCAGGTGTTCAGCCAGGTCCGTAGCTGGAGGCACGTGAAAGGCAACCATCCACTGAAATCTCTCTCTCTACCTCTCTCCCTTACCCTCTCTCGAAAAAGTAGTAAATAAAACCTTTTAAATAAATAAATAAATAGCCCTGACTAGTATAGCTCAGTGCGTTGGGCATCTCCTGCAAACCAAAGGGTTGCAGGTTTGAATACTGGTCAGGGTACATGCCTGGGTTGCGGGCCCAGTGCCTGGCCAGGGGTGTGAGAGGGGCAACTAATCAATGTTTCTCTTGCATATCAATGTTTCTCTCCCTCTACTTCTCCTTCCCTTCCCCTCTCCCTAAAAATAAATAAATAAAATATTTTAAAAATTTTACAGGCCAGCCCTGGCTGGTAGCTCAATGGATAGGCACTGGCCTGTGAACCCAGAGATCGCTGGTTTGTATCCCAGTCAGGGCACATAACCAGGTTTTGGGCCAGGTCTCCAGCCAGGTCTGTAGCTGGAGGTAGATGAAAGACAACCATACATTGATGTTTCTCTCCCTTTATTCCTTCCTCCCTGTCCTCTCTTAAGATAATGAATAAAAAAAAAAAAAAAAAATTACAGGCCAATGTCCTTCATGAACATAGATGCAAAAATCCTTAACAAAATATTAACAAACTGAATTTAGCAATAACATTAAAAAAAAATCTTCCCATGGACATGGACAACAAGCATGTGGAACTGACTGTGGGAGAGGGGATAGGGAGGGTGGGATGTAAGGTTGGTTCAAAATCCACAAATCATAACTTGATATGCTACATAAACAAAATGAAGAATAAAAATGGAGACAACCGGAAGTTCCACAAAACTGAGCTGCATGGAAGTCCAACAAAGAAAGACACAAAGAAGAAATATCCATCCAAACAGGTAGGAGGGGCAGAGCTGGGACAGAGAGGATGTGGTTTGGTAGTGCAGTAGAGGCAGCAGGCCAGTGGCTGTGGCAGGCCAGTGGAAAGCACAGTGACACAGTTAAAAAAATAGGGACATCTGGGGAGCACTCCCAGCACCAGACAAGACTGCACAGCTCACAGTTCCAGCACGTGGCAGGGAGATGGGAGGTGGGGATAAAGTCTCATTGCTTTTGAATGTGAAAACCAGTGAGGGTTGGGGCAGCAAGAGAAACTCCCAGTCTCTCAGCAGAGTCTGTTTGCTTAGAGGCTCTTACAGTCGTAGACCATTCACAGACCCACCCACTCTGGGAATCATGGCCAAGGCGACGGCTAGAAAGTCGCCAGTCCCATATGGGAAGCAGGAGAAGTGCCTAGAGAGGGAACAAGTGCTGAGCAAGCAGCACTGTTCCCTCTCAGAGCCCTCCCCCACATACAGCACCACAGCATGGTGAAATGGGTCCTCAGTACTGACAAATACCTAAGGCTCCGCCCCTTATAACGAACCAGGTTCAACACCTCTACACAGAGGCAAACACAGGAGCCTGTCAAGTTGAGGAGAAGACAGAGAAGTATGGCCCAAAAGAGGGAACAGATCAAGGTTCCAGGGGCAGAATTAAGTGATGAGGAGATAGCCAACCTAAGAGATGCAGAGTTCAAAACACTGGTGATAAAGATGCTCACAGACTTGACAGATACGCTTGAGTATGGCAAATGCAAAAGGGAAGAAGTAAAGTCTAATGCTAAGTGAAACCAAGGAAAATCCACACAAAACCAATAGTGAAAGGAAGGAAACCAGGGTTCAAATTAATGATTTGGAACATAAGGAAGAAATAAACAGTCAACCAGTACAGAATGAGGAAATGAGAATTTAAAAAATGAGGAGAGGCTAAGGAACCTCTGAGACAACTTTAAACATGCCAACACCTGAATCTTAGGGGTGCCGGAAGGAGAAGAGGAAGAGAAAGAAATTAAAAACTTGCATGAAGGGAGGAAGAGGCAAGGAAAGGGAGCAGTTTAGACAAGAACCTAGTATGAAGGAACCATGGACATGGACAATAGGTGGGATTGACTTTGGTGGGGAATGGGTGGGTGGGGGAAGAGGACAGAGGGGAGCAAAAAGGGAATGGATGTAATACAAAAAAACAAACAAACAAACTTGTGTGAAAAAATAATGAAGGAAAGCTTCCCTGATTTGTTGACGAAAATAGACATATAAGTCCTGAAAGTGCAGAGTCCCAAACAAGCTGGACCCAAAGAGGACAACACCAAGACACATAATTAAAATGTCAAAAATTAAAGATAAAAAGAATCTTAAAAGCAGCAAGAGAAGAGAATTACCTACAAAGGGGTTCCTATAAGGTTATCATCTGATTTCTCAAAAGAAACTTTGCAGGCAAGAAGGGCCTGGCAAGAAGTATTCAAAATGATGAAAAGCAAGGACCTACAACCAAGATTATTCTATCCAGCAAAGCTATCATTTAGAATGGAAGGACAGATAAAGTGCTTCACAGACAAGATAAAACTAAGAATTCATAATCTGCCAAGCCGTTATTATATGAAATGTTAAAGGGATTTATTTAAGAAAAAGAAGAACAAAACTATAAACATTAAAATGACAACAAACTCACAACTATCAACAACAGAACCTAAAAATAAACAAACAAACAAACTAAGCAAACAACCAGAATAGGATCAGAATCATAGGTATGGGGATCATTTGGAGGGTTATCAGTTGGGAGGGGGAAGGGGAATGATGCAGGAATTAGGAAACATAATTGGTGGGTACAAGATAGACAGGGAGAAGTTAAGAATGATATAGGAAAGGGTGAAATCAAGGAATTTATATGCCTGACCCATGGCCATGAACTAAGGGAGGAAGGATTGCTGGAGGGAAGGGTATCCTGGGTAGAGAGGGGGAAGGGGAAAAAATTGGGACAACGGTAAAAGAATAATCAATAAAATATACTTTTTTAAAAAAAAAGAAACCAAACATAGAAGTAATTTTCAAAGATGAAAAAAAATTGTATGATCTATCAATGCAGACCAAGCATATGACAAAAGCCAAAATCCAAACTCTATGCAAACTGGGGTTAAAGGAAACCTAATAAAGGCTGTATATGATAAACCCACAACTAACATCACACTCAATAGTGAAAAGGTAAAAGCTTTTTCTTTAAGGTCAGGAACAAGACAAGAATATCCACTTTCACCATTCTCTCTCTCTAAATCCACCTCTCTCTCTCAAATCAATAATAAATCTTAAAATCCGGCTGGTGTGGCTCAGTGGATTGAGCACCAGTGAACCAAAGGGTCGCCAATTCAATTCCCCAGTCAGGGCACATGCCTGGGTTGCAAGCCAGGTCTCTAGCCAGGTCCCCAGCTGGAGGCATGAGGAAAGCAACCATACATTGATGTTTCTCTCCCTCTCTTCCTTTTTCCCTTTCCCTCTCTCTAAAAATAATAAATAAAATCTAAAAAAAATACCAACCAGTTGCTCACTCATATTCATTGAATACCTGCGCTCAGTGCTGGGGCTACAAAATTAAACAAGATCAAGTCCTGGCTATCTCTTGTGACAGCCAGGCTCAAACAGGGAATTGTTGAGGGGAGAAGAGTTAGAAAAGTGAAGTACAGGGCATACAGTTGGGTGAGCTCCCCATATTTGAGGAAGATGAAGGTTACTTCAAGCATGTGATGTAGAAGCTAAGGAAGGACATACCAAAGATCGGAAATAGCACAACCCACTGAGCCACCCCATTTAGGACTAAATTATTCCACAAGCAACAGTCCAAAAATACTTATTATGCTCATGATTGTTTAAGTAAGTAAGAAAAAAAAAAAACCCATAAGCTGGAGAGGTAGGGAGGGGCTAACCCCAAGCCAGGTAAACCATCTTAAGGACTGGGCAAAACCTCTGAAAGAGTCTAAAGTATGGCATAATCAGATCTGCTTTTTAAAACCATAACTCTGGGGAAAAATCAAGTGGGAGCAAGAAAGTAATAAATCTACACACATACCCAATAAATTTGCATAAACCATTTCTCAAAGATGCATAAAAAATGGGTAGAGCACTTCCGGTCAAGATGGAGGCTTAGGTAAACACAGGTCACCTCCTCATATAACCACATCAAAATTACAAATAAACTACAGACGAATCATCGCACAGAACCATCAGAAATCAAACTGAATGTAAGTCCCACTACTATATAACTAAAGAAACCACATCCATCCAGAGTGGCAGAAGATGCAGACATGCCGAACAGGCTGGTCCCTCACCCAGGTGTGGTGGCTGAAAATTCGGGAGGGATATCTAGGGAGTGAAGAGTACCAGCCCCACACCAGGGCTCCAGGACCAGTAAGATAAGTTCCCATAACCTCCGCCTAAAAAACCAGTGGGGTTCAGGTAGGTGAAAGGAACTACTGGATTCCTAAGCAGTGCCTCTTATTGGTTGATCTGGCTCAGGCTTCACATCTTCCTAAATCCTCTCAAACATGCAACAATCAACCTTGGCAACCCCCCCACCCACATACAGTAAGTACATCTGGCTAAACAGCCCCAGGCCCAGCACTAGCAGCAACCAGTTTTGGATCACAGTTTGCCTTCACCTGGGTATCTATCTACAAGCCCAGCACAAGTAGCTCCCATCAGCAGATTGCTTTGTAGCTCATCCTGGGTGGCCCTGGACAAAACACAAGCGGTTGCTGACCTTGGCCTGCACCACTCGGGAAATCCCAGAGTCTGTACACCCAGTGGACAGGTACAGACCACATCTGAATACCACAACCCTGCTCCTGCACAGCTGATCTTCCTCAGAGGGTGGAGATTGGTGGTAAGTGGTCACAACCGTCCTTGAAGCTGACTGGCCTGGCTAAGTCCCTCCCATTGACTTGCCAACAGCAAACAAGGCTGAACTACAAGAGGAGGGTGTCCTCAGCCCACATGGAGGGTGCACCTCCAGTACCTAGCTTGGGTGATAGGGGAGGCTGTGCCACAGGGCCCTACAGGACACCTACTACATTAGGCCACACTACCAAGACAGGGAGTCATAGCAGCTCTACCTAATACATAGAAACAAACACAAGGAGGCTGCCAAAATGAAGCAACAAAGAAACATGACCCAAATGAAAGAACAAATCAAAACTCCAGTAAAAGACCTAAACAAAATGGAGATGAGCAATTTACCAGCTTCACAATTCAAAACACTGGTTATAAAGATGCTCAAGGAACTTAGTGAGGATATCAATAGCATAAAAAGAACCAGGCAGAAATGAAGAATATACTAATGGAAATGAAGAATACTTTGCCCTGGCTGGTGTGGCTTAGTGGATTGGCGCCTGCCTTCGAACCCATAGGTTGCTGGTTCAATTCCCAGCCAGGGCACGGAACAAGGTTGCAAACCAGGTCTCCAGCTAGGTCCATAGCTGGAGGCAGGGGAAAGGCAACCATACATTAATGTCTCTCTCCCTCTCTGCCTCTCTCCCTCCCCTCTCTCTAAAAATAATAAATAAAATCTAAAAAAAAATAAAAGTTTCCCAGACAAGGTAAAATCTAAAACAGTTCATCATCACCAAACCATTATTACATGAAATGTTAAAGCAGCTTATTTAAGAAAAAGATTAAAAATATGAACAATAAAATGGCAATAAATACATATGTATCAACAATTGAATCTAAAAAACAACCTAAGAGCCCTGGCTGGTAGCTTGGTGAATAGGCACCAGCCTGCAAACCGAAAGGTTACTGGTTCAATACCTAGCCAGGGCACATAACCAGGTTGCAAGCCAAGTCTCCAGCCAGATCCGTAGCTGGAAGCTGGTGAAAGGCAACCTACATTCAAGTTTTTCTCCCTCTCTGCCTCTCTCCTTGCCCTTCTCTCTAAAAATAATGAATAAAATCTTCTTTAAAAATTATAAAAAATAGTGGGTGGGTGGGGAAAAAGACAGAGGGGGGGCAGAAAGGGGATGGATGTAATACAGCAACAATAAAATAAAATTAAAAAAAAATTTTTTTTAATAATTAAATAAACAAGGAGAACAGAGGCAGAATCATGGATATGGAGAGCATTTTGATGGGTGCCAGATGGGAAGGAGGTTTGGGGGAATGGGTGAAGAGGTGAGGGGATTAAGAAGTCACAGAATTGCCATGGGGAATTAAAAGCACAGCATAGGGAATATAGTAGCCAAAGAACTGGTACGCATGACCCATGGACAAAGGGGTGGGGATTGCCTAAAGGAGACGGGGGTGCTGGGTAGAGGGGGCAAAAGGGTAAAAATTAAGACAATTATAATAGCATCTTCAATAAAGTGTAAGTTGAAAGAAAAAAATGGGTAAAAAATTATGCCTTAAGAGAGGGACCTAGAAGACTGAGAGACTAGTCAGGGGTTGAGGGGAAATTCATTTTCACAGTATACACCATCCTGTACTACTCAAATTGTCTATCCTGTGTAGGTATTTCTAGTCAGAAGTTTAATGACATGATCAGTCTAGCTATAACATGAAGAGTGGGCTACAGAGACAGGTGAGAGTAGGTGTAAGTTTCAGGAAACAATTACATAGAAAAGCATTCTGACATATCACTAAAAATATAAAATGACACTTTACATGCACAGAAAAAATGCTGGAAAGTTACACATTAATCCTAAAGTGATGAAAGTGAACACTGAGATTACAAATGATTTTTGTTTCCTACTTTATGCTTTTCCCTTTTCCCCATGTTTCCTACAGTGAACATGCTATACCTTCTATAATGACAAAAAATAGGTTTTAAAGGGGGAGAGGAGGCACACCTTATGTAGACTTGTCATGCCATCATCATCTACCAGCTTGGGGTTGGACCCATGTGAAAGCAGAAGCCGTGCAATCTCCGTGTGCCCGCAGTAGCTGGCCCGGTGTAGGGCTGTGGCTCCCCCGTGTGTCTGGGCATCACACTTGGCCCCATTTTCCAGCAGGAACTGGCATACTGCGTAGTGCCCGTTGCGGCTGGCATAGTGCTGCAGGGAATAGGCTGAGGTCAGATAGCAGAACCAGGCAGGTGACTTTACGGGGGAGGGGTGGTGACTGGCCCTGGCACCTCCATCAGCTGTGAAACCTGGACAAATGCCTTCATGTCTGGCAACAGTTTCTTCAATCAGTTCTATATTACAGGAGTGTTATGAAAATGAAATTAACTAATGTAAAGCACTTATAATAATTAAAAAACCCAAGGTTCACATGATACTTAAAAAGGAAATCCTGCCCTGACTGGTGTGGCTCAGTGGGTTGGGCGTCCTCCCACAGAGTGAAAGGTCAATGATTCGATTCCCTGTCGGGGCACATTCCTGGGTAACAGGCCAGGTCCCTGGGCCGGGGATGCACAAGAGGCAACCAATTGATGGATCTCTCACGTTGATGTTTTTCTCCTCTTTATCCTTCTCTTCCCCATTCTCTAAAAATACATAAAATCTGAAAAGAGAGAGAGAGAGAGAAAGAGAAACCCTGCCGAGAGAGAAGAAAGGGAGGGAGCAGAAAAAGGCAGGTGTCAACTCCCTCAGAGAGCAGGGGCCTCCACACTGACGCCAAGTTCCTCCCAACTCACCAGAGCAGTGTAGCCAGCCAAATCGGGCTGACTGGGGTCCACTGCCTTCTGGATTAAATGCTTCACTCGGCCCAGGTCTCCATTCAGGGCTGCTGACCAGATGCCTGTGGAAAGACAACCAGAGTACTGAACGATGTTGACTAAGGACATTCAATGGTTTATTTACCTCTTAACCTCTATTTTTTCATTCAGGAAATTGGTGAGAAATGGGTGCCAGTTAATACTCATTCAACAAATATTAACTGAGCACTTCCTATGTGCCAAGGATTGTCCTAGGTGCCGGTGACACAGCTATGAACGAGACAATGAGCTTGCTGACCAGGGTAGGAGGACTGGGCAGACACACAAATTCCTTTTCTCCACCTTCAAACACAAACGCTGGGTAATGTTTATAATGTCTGAAGAGCTCTGAGGTGTGAGGGCGCAGCCTGCAGCCTGCCCAACCCCAATCGGCTCTCCGTGTGTAAATCCACAGAAAACTATGAATGGGCAACAACATGAAATGGTATTGGAACAATGGGAATCAGAAATTTTGTACAGGAAACTTTGGATGTTGTTTACTATAGTCTGCCTGTGGGACAAAAGTGAACAAACAAGATGAGTTTGGTGCTTTAGAAAGTGTGAAAGCTGCTAGGGAAGTATTCTCCTCTACCAAAAGAAGTAACTGAAATTAATAAAGCTCTTGAAGAAAATTCAGGGCTTATCAACAAATCTTGTTATGAAGATGGTTGGCTGATAAAGATGACACCAAGTAACCTTTCAGAACTAATGAACTAATGAATGAAGAAGAATATGAGAAATACATAAATCTATTGGAGTGAAAATGGAATTCTTCCTATATAAAGTGGTATGAATCAACTTGATCTAGTATAGTTGTCTTAAATTATTGGTGGATACAAGTTTTAAAACAGCAACTTTTAGTCATTCCAATGGAAAAAGAAACTACAATAGTGCTAATGGAAGAAAATACCCCTTAACTTTCTAATGACTGCAAGTAAGCACAATCTGCATCTTTTTTTCAACAATCTATGATTTTTAGGCTAGGCTACCATTATAATATTCAGAATTCCTGAAATTATCTGTGGTGAAATCTAGTTATAAAAATGATGTATTCCAAGGATAACACTGTTATCTTAAGCCTTATATAATATTGTAACTTGCTTACATCAGCCTCTGGATTTGGGTCAAAATATTTAATGACCTTTCCACTGGAAATAAAGAGTTTTTTGTTCATTGTTACAGTGTCAGATGACGAACAATATTGTACTATCTTAATTTAGCAATATATTAAGTTTGCTGGTGCTATTTTTATACAGTGAAGCTGCAGCCTTGCAGGAAAACAAGACTGAATAATAAAACATTCAACTTCTTCATTACAAATAATAATAAAATAAAACGAAATGTTTGACTACACAGTTAAAGTCAAAAACAAGAAAATGACACTGCCAGGTGCCAGACCAAGGTGAAAGCCACAGCCATAGTAGTGAGCAAGCGCTGACACAGCAGGCCCTAAAGAGTGCTCACAACTAGACATGCTCGGGGGCTCTGGCTCCTATGCCTGAGTAGAGTCTGGTGCAAAAACTACAGGCCACATGCATGGCAGAGAATGAGATAAGGCTCTGTGCACAAAGCCAGGAGGTGGCACATCGTGGATAAACTGGGACCGAAAAATCTCCATTCTCCTATCCTGAGTAGCAGCAGGAAGCAAGTCACTATGCCCAGGCCCTTTACTCTTTCAGCAAATATTTACTGACTACTTATTATGAATCTGGTACTATTCTGGGCACTAAGGGTCAGCTGAGAAAAAAGCCATCCCCCTAAAATTTGGACTTATGGAGCTTATATTCTAAATAAAGACAGGAAATATATGTACACAGACACAGACACACACACACATGTGAAGTGTAAGTCAATTGGTGCTAAGTACTATGAAAAAAGTAAAACAGAGAAGGGGTATAGGCGGTGGTCAGGGATGGCATCTCTGATAAAGTGACACTTGAACAGAAACCTAAAAGAAATGGAAACAGCAACATTTGAATAGGTGTGAGAAGACAGCAAAAACAAACAAACAAACAACTAAAAAATCAGATGCTCTGACCTATGTGACTTGGAGGTATAGGACTTACATCTACCTACATTACCCTCAGAAGCAAACCCCAATCTAAGAATCTGTCATAAAACTGATCCAGACAAGTGAATCCTGTAAGGGCCAGGCAAGTTTTTAAAATGCCCTGGCCAGTGTGGTTCAGTTGGTTGGAACAACGTCCTGCAATATCCCATAGACCAAAGGATCATGGATTTGATTCCTCGTCAGGGTACATGCCTGGGTGGCAGGTTCAGTTGCAGGTTTGGTTCCTGGTCAGGGTGCATACAGGAGGCAACTGACTGATGTTTTTCTTTCACATAGATGTTTTTCTTCCTCTCTCTTCCTCCCTTTCCTTCTCTCTAAAATCAGTAAGCATGTTCCTGAGTGAGAATAAAAAATATCAATTAATTATTAAAGAGTGTCCCATAGCCCTGGCTGGTGGCACAATGGATAAGGCGCCAGCCTGTAAACCCAAAGGTTGCTGGTTTGATTCCCAGCCAGGGCACATAACCAGGTTGCAAGGTCTCCAGTCAGGTCTCCAGCCAGGTCCATGGCTGGAGGCAGGTGAAAGGCAACCATACATTGACGTCTCTCTCTCCCTTTCTTCCTCCCTCCCTTCCCCTCTCTCTGAGAATAATAAATAAAATCTTAAAAAAAACAAGTGTCCTATAAAGCCCTGGCTGGTGGTTCTGTGGGTAAGGCACCAGCCTGCAAACCCAAAGGTTGCTGGTTCAATTCCCAGCCAGGGCACATAACCAGGTTGCAAGCCAGGTCTCCAGCCAAGTCCATGGCTGGAGGCAGGTGAAAGGCAACCATACATTGATGTCTTTCTCCCGCTCTGCCTCTCTCTAAAAATAATTTAAAAAAATAAAAAATAAAAATAAAGTGTCCCATAAGAATGCTTCTATTAGTCAGCAAAGGTTACATGTGAGAATCTCTTTTAAAAGAGGGCCCACCCTCTGCCATGAGCTCAGAATATTAGGGGGAAAGAGCAGACAGATCTGAAACAAGTCAATAAATTAAAAAGTAGAATGCTGGCTGGTGTGGCTCAGTGGATTGAGTGCTGGGCTGAGAACTAAAAGGCTGCTGGTTCAATTCCCAGTCAAGACACATGCCTGGGTTGTGGGCCAGGTCCCTAGCTCGGGGCATGCTAGAGACAACTGATGAATATGTCTCTCACACATCAATGTTTCTCTCTCTCTCTTTCCCCTCCCTCCCTCTCTCTCTAAAAATAAATAAATAAGATCTTGAAAGAAAGAAACTAGAAGCCATTATTTTAAAAAAGTAGGATCGCCCTGGCTGGTAACACAGTGGATAAGGTGCCCATCTGCGAACCCAAAGGTTGCTGGTTCGATTCCCAGCCAGGGCACATAACCAGGTCTCCAGCCAGGTCCGGAGCTGGAAGCAGGTGAAAGGCAACCATATATTGATGTCTCTCTCCCTCTCTGCCTCTCTTTCCCTTCCCCTCTCTCTAAAAATAATAAATAAAATCTTTAAAAAAAAAATCTTTTTAAAAAAGAATAAAAAAGTCACCAAAAAGAAAAAATTTTCACCCACCAAAGAATTATAATCAGAAGGTCAAAGCCCTGGCTGGTAGCACAGTGGATAAGGCGCCGGCCTGCGAACCCAAAGGTTGCAGGTTCGATTCCCCAGCCAGGGCACATAACCAGGGGGCAAACCAGGTCTCCAGTCAGGTCTGTGGCTGAAGACAGGTGAAATGCAACCATACATTGATGTCTTTCTCCCTCTCTGCCTCTCTCCCTTCCCCTCTTTCTAAAAATAATAAAATAAAATCTTTAAAAAAAAAAAAAAGGTCAACAGAATTCTTAACAGCAGCAACAGGTACAAAAAAGTAAAGGAATAATATCTCCAAAGGATTGAGGGAGGAAAAATAACTGTCAAACTAGACTTTTATACCAGCTAGTTACCTTTGAATTGTGTGTATGTACGTGTCTGTGTGTGTGTGTGTGTGTGTGTGTAGGGAAACATGCTAAGAAAACTATTAAAGGATATACATATATATACTTAAGGAAAAATGAAACCAGAAAGAAGATATGAAGAAAAATATCTACACAACAAAAAAGGAGATTGTCCATGTGTGCAAAATAGGTAAGAAATGAGCAGGCAATCAAAACACAGGCACACCTTTTACTGCACCTCACAGATGTGTTTTACAAACTAAAGGGATGACCTCCATCAGCAAAAAGATTACAACTCGCTTCATTGAGATGCTCTCTTTTTACAGTGGAGTCAAAACTGCAATATCTCTGAGGTGTGTCTGTAACGTCAGATTGTAAAAATTGCTCTGAAGAAAGCAAGCTGATCTCTCAGAGTAACTTAAAGGGGAAGAAGCCCTTTTTTTGCATAGGACAAGGCTTCTTACTCATTAGCAGCACAACTAACAGTGTGGGCCTGATAATTCTGTTCAGGGGTGCCGTCCTGCGCATTGTGAGCTGCATGCAGCATCCGCATCCCTGGTCTCTATAGCCTGTAAGAGGCATCAAGTACCCTCCCAATTGTAACAACCGGAATGTCTCTAGACATTGCCAGCTGGCGGGATTGTCCCAGCTGAGACCTACTACTCTTGAGATCCATTAAGGAACGGCGGAGTGAAAAAGGCAGGTGTGGTAAGTGTCCGGGCCCCACGGGTAGAGAGACCATCTCCAGCCCTCGAGGACCTGCGTGGCTA
The DNA here is from genome assembly GCA_004026585.1 of Noctilio leporinus. Classification (NCBI taxonomy): domain Eukaryota; kingdom Metazoa; phylum Chordata; class Mammalia; order Chiroptera; family Noctilionidae; genus Noctilio; species Noctilio leporinus. Next base: position 31,861 of record PVIW01009796.1, read on the forward strand.
TAAGTAACACACACACACCGATGCTACAGCGGCTCAGAAACTTTAGTTCCCCGCACAGTGCGGCCACCTGCCCCGCAGCTCCATCTCCTGAATGGGCGCAGACCCCCAGGCGCCCTGCAGACGCACTAGCGACCCAGCCTGCGCCCGTCGGGTTTTGCAGTGGCCGACCTCGTGCCAGGCCCGGACCCGCTCTCAGTTACCCGGAGCCGAGAATCCCCGACCGCCACCTCGGGCCGCCTGGGTCCGCCTCACCCTTCTCGAAATCCATTTCGTCCAGTGTCTGCCGTAGGCCAGAGTGAGTGCAGCAAGAACCCTCCGGACAAGAACCCGGAGCCGCCATGCTGACTTCGGCAGGTTGGGGCTGCAAGGAGGGCACCGCCCCACCGCCTGCGGCACCAGACCCGTCGGCGTCCATGGACCTGACATCCAATCAGGCGTCCGGCTTTCACGCAGAAGCCAATCGGGCGGCGGGGCGGGACCCACTTTGCGCGGCCCGCCCTAGACGGCCGCAAGGGGGCGCTCCAGGCTCAGCGGAGGCTGGCGTACCCCCCGGCCGAAGACTACTCCCGCGGCAAGGGGGCAGCAGAGCGGTGGGTGCGAGGTGGGGCACTGGTGTGTCGCTTGTCAGACAGCAATCCAGGGTTCTCCTAGTCCCTGGGGCCCCGAAGGCAAGGAAGCGCCACCTCCAGGTCCTTCCCCACCTTTCCCGCAACACCCAAGGCCCAGAAAGACTTGAAAGGTCGCAGGACACCCTTCCTCCTCCAGCTCTGTTTTTCTTTTGGTGTGTGTGCCCTGACTGGGAATCCAACAGCGGTCTTCCCGTTCGCAGACCTAGGTTCAATCCCGAGTCACACCAGCCGGGGATCGGCCCTTTTCTTGGAAACCCGTGGGAGCCAGGTGCCACCAAAAGCAAAGGGCAAACTGAGCTAAGGGCCTTGGGTTGTGTGGAACCACCCCATCCCACAGTTCGCACCCAGGACATCCAGGGCTACAGCCTGTTCTGGCCACAGCAGACCTCCCCAAACTAGTCACGTGCATAGGAAACTTCACCTGCATGGCCTATCTCTGGGCAATTTACACAATCCAGGCTGGTTCCCGTTTTTCTTAAATCTGCTCCCTGTACCAATCCTTCCATGGGACAGCGGCTTGATGCACACTGGATGGCCCTGGGTCAAGTGCCGTGTCCCATGAAGCTACAGCATTCCTGGCAAGTGGAAGGCTGGAAATAATCATTCCTCCCCCTAAGAGCTTTTGGAGCCCCAGAGTCACAGCCAGTGTGTACAACCTTAAGTGGCTTCCAGAAGTTCCCTTCCTTCCACCCTCACTCCCACTTCCCCTTCCCAGAGTTCTGAGAAGTCAGTTCCTCTCCTGCTTTGACTCCCAATTCCCTGACTTCTCTCTTTGGCCAGAAACCAAGGCTGGCTCCCAATAGGCCTTGGCCCAGGCCTCGTTCCCAGCCCCACAGCCAGCACTGTGGGACAACACTGGAGCCTGGGCTGTCCCCTCCCACAAAAGGCGAGCTGACCCAGGACTGTGGGGAGGTGCGGTGGTCCAACCTGACTCAGCACAGGAGCCTTCCCTCTTGGCACCCAGGTTTTAGCCCAAATATCTTACCCCCTTCAGTT